>CANXYC011052713.1:0-12764 GCA_948193065.1 Aleurites moluccanus | reverse complement strand
ACACACACACACACACACACTAATACAAATTAATTATTAACTTAATTAATTATTTTTTTTTTATTTTTTTACTCACTTATTAATATTTTAATTATCTTTAAATTAGTTATAATGTATTTTAAAAAAAAAATTTATTAAATAAAATTTCAGTTTGAAATAATTAGATTTAAAACTTTACATTATTTATGTAATTAAAGGAATAAATAATTAAACATAGTTTATATTAACTAGTTTTAGGTCACATTGTGTTTTTTTATATTGTTTTATTTAATTTATATTTTTTAAAAATATTTTAATAGACGATAAAAATTATTTTAAAATATTTTAACATGTGATATAATTAACACTTTTGTGCACATATATATATATATATAGCACGTTTTAAAAAAATTTTCAATTTGTTGAATGTAGAAGTCAACATTTAGTTACAATTTTTTTAGTATATTCACTTATTGCACTTGATACAGAAGTAATATGTGCAAAAGTGTTAATTATGTTGCGTGTTAAAATATTTTAAAATTTTTTTTATCGTCTTTTAAAATATTTTTAAAAATATAAAAAAATACAAAATATAATTTAAAACTAATTAATATAAATTTTAATATAAATTATATTTAATTATTTATTCTTTTAATTAAATGAATAGTGAAAAATTTAAATATAATTATTTCAAATTAAAATTTTATATATTAAAAATTATTTGAAGAAAATATATTGTAACTAATTTAAAAATAATTAAAGTATTAATAAGTGAGTAAGAAAATATAATTAATTAAGTTTATAATTAATTTTGATTATATATATATATATATATATATATATATAGAGAGAGAGAGAGAGAGAGAGAGAGAGAGAGAGAGAGAGAGAGAGAGAGAGCAATGATGGAGAGAGAGGCACTGCCATTTTTTTTTGTAACATCAGTGTCATTTTTGCATTTTCAAAAATAAAAAAGAGCAATGTGCTATTTTGGATATGCAGTAGGGTTATATTTGCATCTTATCCCTTTATATTTCAAATAGCAAATTATATTTTTGGTGATGATATTGTGGAGAGTTTTCTTGGGAGGAATGTGGCTATGCATGCTATTTGAGGGGTGTTTGGATGGGCGATTATTAATTGCCTATTTGAAATAAAAATATTTTTTTCAGTTGGGATTTTTAAAAGTGTTTTTTTTTTCCATTGGTAAAAGTTGATTAAAGTGTTTTGATAAAAAATATTTTTTCAAAGTAACAGAAGTATTTTTATTTTTGTTGAGTATTTGGATTAAAAAGTACTTAAAATAGCAAAATTACCAAAAGGGATAAATATCCAAAATGTTATCGTTTTTGTGAGGGGGAAACCAAAACTTAGTGCATTTATTTTGTTATTTGAATATTTTGTAAGGTTTGTTGTTTTTATTTAGATTTTCAGGAATAAAAAGGGTTAATTTGTTTGACAATTCAAATTTTAAAAGAAGATTGAAGGATTCAAATAAAGATTTTCTGGATTTTGGAAGATTTTTGGAGATTATCTTGAGATATTCAAAACAACCGGAGATTATCACTTTCACCAGATGATTTCCAATTTGACCCGGTGAACAACAACCTAAAGAATTGAAAGTTCCAGTAGTAATAACCGGGTATGCTGATGATTTCCAATGTTCACCCGGTGATTTGAAGACTTATTCGGAATTTTGAAGAAGAAAACAAAGTTCAAAACTAATTTTTCAAAACAAAAAACATCGAGCCAAAAACAGAGTCCAAAAGATAATAAAATTTTTCAAAGAAGAAGAAAAGGATGAGGGGGAAAAGCATCTAATAACAACAAATCAACTCATCTATACAATCAGAGAATGTAAACCACCCAATCAACTCATCAACTCATGCATACACAATAACACCAAACCTTCCCCAACTTTCAAATGAAGTGTCAGAGGCTCAAATCGTCGAAGAGGAGATGCGGGTGGCTACTAGAGTTGTTCTTTGATGGAGCTTTTGTGAAAATGGATTCGTGCAAAGAAGCAGAGGAGTGTTTTTGTCTAAGAGAACAAGGGAATCCCAAAGGCCTTTTGACAGAAATCGGCAAAAGCAGCTGATAGCAGCTACCAGAATTTGCCGATTTCAAACGGCAATTGTTTATGGACAGTTGGCATCCAAATACTGAAAATTTTCTCAATTGTCGACGCGTGCCTTTTTAAACGCCAATTGAGTTTTCTAGTTGCCCATCTAAACATCCCCTTAGATGTCTGCAGTTGATCTATTATCTTTGGACAATATGTATTCTATATGTGCATCAAGTTGCATGTGCATAGACGCATTTGCATTGCCCTTTTTTTTCTCATCTCTTTTGGTAAATCTTTTTACTTACAAATTGAAGTAACTACATGGTTGTTTCATCTTAATCTCATAGACTCCACTCCTTTCAAATTCTTCTTTCTTGTTGGTCATTTTCAAAGTAACATTTTGTTAATGTTTTTCCAAGTTTAGGCTGTTTCCTTCTCTCTCTATCACTGCATAATGGATCCACAAATGAAGAGACATTTCTAAATAGTAATACATGCTTTCCTGAGGAACAATATGGCATTTCAGTTTGTGCTTGGCGTGCATTGTTTGCTCACAGAGCTTTGCGCTCAATGCTCCTGTTGTTTTTCTATGTTGTTGCATATTTGTTTCATAAAACATTGGAAGATTGTTTAACCTCTTCCTTTTATCTTGATTTCAGGTCCATGGTATACTGAAGGAGCTGGTTCAAAAGTCTCTCAGTGAGACTATGGCAAGTGCCTCAATTTATTACTTTAATGACCTCTGCTGAATTTTACATATATGAATCTCGATTTGTTTTTTGCACGTTATTTTCTTTTGGAAGAATAAACAAAGTGCAAACATTCAGATATTATCTGACAAGTTCTAGCCAGTTGGTCACAAAAAGAAGGTGAATTAAGCTTCACTAATCGAGGCATAATTGGAGAAATTGTTTTGCGTATGCAACATAATTTTATACCATGATTTTATTAAATCATCCAATGTTACTTTTTGGAAAATAAATTTTATTAAAAAAATAAATTTCATGTGGATATAGTTTTTTATTACATTTGTAGAATTTTCTCTTCTAAGTGGTTGTTACCATTGCTTGTAGGAACTAAAGCAGTACCCAACTTTGAGAGTGGAAGTAAGCAATGCTGCTATTGAATCATTAGATCGGATGAGAGAAGAAAGCAGGAAAGCTACTTTACTGTTAGTTGACATGGAGTGCAGTTACTTGACTGTAGAATTTTTCAGAAAGCTTCCTCAAGATATTGAGAAGGGCGGAAATCCGACACATTCAATTTTCGATAGATATAATGATTCATATCTTAGACGAATTGGTAACTAGAAGCACTTTTGCAGTAACAAAACAAATCATAATTCATGCTACTAAAATTTCCAATTATATCTGATCTTCTATTCTTCTCAACAAACAGGAAGTAATGTTTTGTCCTACGTGAGCATGGTTTGTGCAAGTTTGAGAAACTCCATTCCGAAATCTGTAGTGTATTGTCAAGTGCGGGAAGCGAAACGCAGTTTACTTGATTATTTCTTTGCAGAGTTGGGACGGAAGGAGGTGAAAATTCCATCCTCCTCTGCTCTTTTTTTTTCATAAAATATGAGAGAGCTGAGTGATTCTTATCAATTGTCTATTTTCATGTTTCAGAAAAATCATTTGTCTTCATTGTTGGATGAGGATCCAGCAGTGATGAAGCGAAGAACCTCTCTTGCAAAGAGATTGGAGTTGTACAGAAGTGCCCAAATAGAGATAGATGCAGTGGCATGGGGCAAGTAGAAAGAAGAGATTCTTTTCTTTCTTAGAAAATTTGAATTCAGTAAGTGGATGGATTCAATTCAATTCAATTCTTTTCTTTAATTCCTTAATTCATGATTACTAATTCCTTATAGCTTATTTTCGGCATGGCTTTTATACAATGAGCGTTATATTTTTGTATGGTTCAATAAGCTCTGTTGTAGCCATTGTTTTCTTTCAATATAAATACAAATTACTAGATTTTGCCATCTATTGATTGGTGTCGAAGAAGTTGAAAAAGAGCCAATAGAGAGGCTCTGATAGAGGACACACCCACTAACTGGCTGAAAATTACCATACATTTTCCGAGAAAATGTCTCTAGCTTTCTCATCAACTAAGAAAAATCCTCAAGTACGATTAGTAGGTCGTAACAGAATGTAATATAATATGATTAAATACACTTCTAGTGAATTGTTACACTAAAAATGTATTCGATAACAATATATTCTACCATGGCCTATCAAACATATACTAAATTTTCTATTTAATTATGAAGACTTAAAACTCCATTTGATTAATTTTTTATTTTTTATTTTACTTCATAAGAAGTATTATTTATATTTTTTAATTTTTTAAATTATGATAATAAAAATATATTTAACAAATAAATAATTTATATAAGAAAAATATAATAATAAAATAAATTTCTTTTAATTTTAAATTATTATATTTTGATTTTTTTTAGACAAACATTTTTTTTATTTTTTTATTTTTAACAAGAAAGATAATTTATCAAATAATATCTTAAATTATAATCCTACTAATATTTTCTGTTAAGAAAAAAAATTTTAATTGTGCTCATCAAAAATATTTCTTAATTTATGTTAAATATTCCAATAAATCATATATTTTTTCTTTTTAAATTGAAACATATTAAGATGACAAGTAACGAGTTAATTAGATATATATTTTTGATGTATAAAGAAAAGTCAAATAATCATATATATACTATTATAAAAAATAATATTTTTGATATTATGTATCATTATTTTCAAAATATATTAGTAGGTATTAAAATTTTTATATTTTTTATTTGGTTAATTAATTTTATTGATAATAAAAAAAATTTGCTTAAAGAAAAAAAAAGAGTTAAACAAAATATAAATATTAAATGTAAAGTTATCAACATATTTATTCTAAAAATAAAAATATAAACAATGTTTTTATGAATTAAAAAATAATTATAAATATAAAAAGATAAAAATAAATGGAAATTAATTATTTTTTATGAAAATTATTAACTAAATACAAAAAAGTATTATAATCAATTTTAATAATAAAAAAAACAAAAATATCATAAATTAAAAGTGGAGTGCTAATATGATCATTCTTACATTAATTTTTTAAAAAAAATCCCTTACCTTTAATTAAAACATAATTAATTATAGTAATTGTATTCTAGTTATTATTATGAGGCGACTCTGTTGAAGTGAAGAGTGACAGCCAATTAATAATTTGGAGTATGAAGCGATAGTTGGAAGACAAGTCTCAATCAAGATTTGTTGTTTTAGACATAAAACATGGTTTCAGCCTATTTCCTTTAGGCGTACTACCGTCGTTGGAAGGTGGCGTACCACCGTCGTTGAAATATTCAGATCCATGCATTTTATTTTTTGTTATACATTGAATGATTCAGATTTATGCATCCTGCATTGAATGATTAAAATTCATGCATTTTTCATCATGTATTGAATAATTAATATTCATACATCATGCATTGAATGATTAAAATTCATATATTTTCTATCATGTATTGAATAATTAATATTAATATATCATGTATTGAATGATTAAAATTCATGTATTTTCCATCATGTATTGAATAATTAATATTCATATATCATGCATTAAATGATTAAGATTCATACATTTTCCATCATGCATTGAATGATTAAGATTCATACATTTTCATTCATGTATTGAATAATTAATATTCATACATCATGTATTGAATAATTAAAATTCATGTATTTTTCATCATCTATTGAATAATTAATATTCATACATCATACATTGAATGATTAAAATTCATACATTTTTCATTATGTATTGAATAATTAATATTCAATACATGATGCCAACTGTCCCTTACCTTTAATTAAAATATAATTAATTATAATAATTGTATTTTAATTATTATTATGAGGTGACTCTGTTGAAGTGGAGAGTGACAGCCAATTAACAATTTGGAGTATTAAGCGATAGTTGGAAGACAAGTCTCAATCAAGATTTGTTGTTTCAGACATAAAACATGGTTTCAGTATATTTCCTTTAGCCATATCACCATTGTTGAAAGGTGGCGTAGGCGTACTACAGTCGTTAGTGACAGTGGTGTTAAAAGTAACAGTAAGAGAGAAGATTGTAATGATAATTATGGAATTGTAATTCTTATAAGTTGAGAATAAAATTATAAATTTGATTTTTTAGTTATATTACAATTCCATGAAATTGTAGTTATAATTTCAATTCTAATTATAGATAGCTGCTAAATACTAAAATTGAGAATTTCAATTCAAATTTAAATTCTAATTCTAATTTTAGACTATTCAAACGGAGCCTTAATTTTAATCAGTGCTTTGAAAATCATATCCAACCAAACAGTTTAATCAAAAAATTAATAATCGATTAGTCGATTAACTCAGCTCATTTTCAAACATAAAATTTTATTTTAATATCATTAAAATTTTTCGATCCTAAAAATAATTTTAATATTATTAAATTAAAAATTTATTAGTAAATTAATTTATATTTTATGATGTAAAATGAGATTCAAACTCAAATCTACTAAAATAAGAATACTTGTATCATAAGAATGAAAAAATAAAAAAATTCAATTTTGACTTGGAAGACTTCAAGTGAAAAAAAAATTATGCATATTTCAAAAATTATTTTAAAGGTACAAAATAAAGAAGAGTAATAAAGTAACCATTACAACAGCTGGTACAATTTCCAAGAACTTTCAGCCTCCATTATAGTCTTCTTTAAACCCAATTACTTCTGTCTAATGTCAACTGTATATGGCCTATTGTGTTTCATGCATGGAAAGCAACTCTTGAAAATCCAATTTGGATTTGTTTAATGAAGATTAGCACTCTTCCATTAATAAGAAAGAAAATCTAATTTTTAATTAAATTAAAAGAATAAAAAAAATAAAATAAAAATCTGAAATAGAAGCCTCCCCAAACTAATTGAAATAATAAACTTTTATTGGGTTATAACAGTAGTGGATTTCTGAGGCTGAGAGCGCCAGTCATCTCTTAAAATTTTTGAAATTTTTTTAATATATATTTAAAAAATAGCTTTTATTCTTAAATTTTTTGAAAAAAATTTATATCGTCCTCTCAAAATTAAGAGATTAAATTTGACACAACTGATTATATGAAATTAATTTTTTTTTTTAAACCTACTCTAATCAGTATGCAATTTTTTTAAAATATTTTTATTGTTTTAACTAAATAATTGAATTAATGTTGTGCTTGAAAATTTGCCTTATTGGAGAAAGAAAAAGCAAAAAACAAAAGGATTTCCCACTGAATTTATTGCCTGGCTTATACAAGGCTAAAATTGGCATTTAATAAAAGTCAAAAAGGCGACTATGAAGTCATAAAGAAAAGCTTCGGAACCGTGGGATTTGGTTGAGTGCAAGAAACATTATGAAAATTGAAAAGTATGCAAAATATTTATATTTGGTTTGCCTGACTAATAATTTTTTTTTTACAACCCAATTTTCTTAATCCTTAGTGTCATATAAAATTCTTAAAATAAAGTTATTTAAACTAGTATTACATTATTTTCTTAAAATAAATTTATAATGATAAATAAAGATTTTATTTTATTTTTCAATATATTAAAATATTATGAACTCTCTTTTTAAAAATATAAACGAGCATACTGACATATAATATGAGTTGAGGAAAGTTATTGTGTATTTTTATATAATAATTATTCATGTATTATATTTATAATATATTTTTTTTATTTTTTTGATTTTTTTAGCACAAAAAATATATTATTTAATTTATTACATCAAATACTATCAAATTATAATTTTTAAAAATTTTTACAAAAATTATTAAATTCTCAAAATGTAACATATTTTGCACAATAACCCTTCAAACCGACATAGCCTAACGAATAGTGCATGTTTCTTTAGGTAATAAATTTAAAATTAATTTTCATCTCCCTGTCTAAAAAAAGATATGAATAAAAAATAATTCAAATAATTTTATAAATTTGTAATTATTCAAACTTTTAAAAATAATTTATTTTATCCTAATTTAAAAATTAATTGGAATTTACATTTCATTTGATCAAAATTGCACGTTATTTTTTCGGTCATTTATTATCAAACCCATTTCTATTAATATATTATTGATTGCAAAAAAAATAATGGGTATAATTTTAGTCAAATAAATATAATTATAATTGTTTCTTTAAATTAGATTAAAGTATTATATTTAAAAATTTAAGTAATAATTATAATATTTCGAAAAAAATATTAATTATTAATTTCTTTTGTGAATAGGGAAAAATAAGCTTTTGAGTGAATTAAAACTAATTTATGAAAAATTGTTAGTCAACTGCTGATCAAGCACTAATAAGAAACTTGTAGTAATTTATAAACAAAATATTATTTATCAGCAAGTATAATTTTGTAATCTGTCAACTAAGTGAGGCTGCTGTTAGTCAAATAATTAAGTTTAATATAGAGCCGCCCAATTGAGGCGGCGAATACATAATTCAGAAGAAAAAGAAAATCTCTCGTATCTATCTCTGAATTCTAATATTATATATTTTCTAGCAGACTAGCAGAGCATGCCAATTTAATAGTTGATTTTTTTAATATTTAGATAATTTAATCATTAAAAAATTTAATAAAAATTAAATTATAATTAAATTAAATTTATAATAAATATAAAATATATTATAATTATATTATATATTAAAAACATGATAAATAAAATATATTTATATAACATAAATAAATTATATTTATATTTATCTATTGGTGCATTAAAATTTATTATCGGATAAAATATAAATATTATAATTCATTACGAAAATTAAAGTTGAATAATCAGTCGGTTTGATTTGAATCGAATTAAATTTTTTAAAAATTATACAGATTAAATCAGAATTTTTAAAAATTAAATTAAACTAAATTTTGAATCAAATTGAAAATTTTTCAGATCAAACTGAATTAAATCGATATATTTTAATTTTTTAAGTAAAATAAATATAAAAATATATTTTTAAATAAATAAATAAATATACATATATATTTTAATTGGTTCAATTATTCAATTTTTTTTAAAAAAAAAATTAAATCAAACTAAATTAATCAAAATTTCAAAATAATCATTTGAATTTAACCTAATTTTAAATCTCATCAAACTAAATTCAATTTGATTAGGTTTTCTCTTTTTCTCACTCCTAACAAAAATCAAATTTAAGTTCAAGAGGCCCCAAAACCTTAGTTTTAGCCGATCAGATTAAATATCATTGGCATACCCTAATCAAGTTGTAAAAAAATCAACGCAAATATATAATGCATAAACTATATATTATGTTATTCATAATGCAGATTGGTCAACAAAGAGCAGCAGATATATATAATACTAATATTTTAATTTTAGCTCTTGTTAAATAATTCTTGCTGTAAGAAATTAATATAATAAAAAAATAAGGTGCATTGAGAATCTTGAGAAGTGATGAAATTTATTTTACATATTTAGTTTTGTATTCTTTTAATTAAGTTTTATGTTGATAATATAATATGTGGCATAGTCATATAGTCTTATAGATACTGACTCTTAATTTTATAGTAGTGGAAATGCATTAATTTGTATAAAATTATATATTATTAAAAAGTTCTAATCCACTTTATTAGGAAAATTAATATATTTTTAATATATTAAAAACATAATTTTAAACTAAATTAATAGAATGCCAACATAAAATTATATTTGTTTCTATTGTAATAATTTTTCTCATTAAATCTCTAACCAGCAGATTTTTTTATTTATTTGTTAAAGGCTAATTAGCTAAATTTTTTTTTTATCTCCCAATGATTAGGTAAAAATTTTAATTATTTCTATATTAATTTGACTATATTATAATCATTGGTAAAAATATATTTCTCTCAAATTAATTTTTTATGTGATCAATTTTATAATTTTTATATAATTCTTTAAAAATAATATATAAATAATTGCAAAAAATATTAAATTCTGATTTTAATACGTAAATAAATTAAAATCTTATTTTAAAGATTTTTTTTTTTAGTTTGTAAAAAAAATGTGGAGCAATATGCTTTCCTTTCACTCTCTTTTAAAAAAAATATAAAAGAAAGTGCAGTCAATTAACTAGCCACTTTGAAAATCTCATCATAAAAAACTTGTTGCATGCATAAAAAAAAAACAGGTAAGCTATAAAGTACAAGCTCACGTTTTCATTTCTTGGTAAATAATAGCATACTCTCTAATTTCCAAACTATACTATAGAAAAATCAAACGGTCTTAATGATGCATTGAATAGTAATATTAAAGAAAAAATAACCATAAAAAAATATTAAAAAAAAAAGTCCAAGTGCAATTGCAAACACTAAAGTCCAAAACCATATTAAAAGGAATAATCAAAACCCGTAGTCTTAGCACCCTAACTTTGAATGCTTCTCCATCTTCTTCATTATAAATTCCAAGAAACAAATCCATAACTTCTCACCCTCACGACCACCACCAAGAACAAGGGCAAAAAAAAAAAAAAAAAAAACACATTTCATCAGATTCTTGAATATGGCCTTCTCTACAACAATCCCCACTTCTGAAAATTCACTTCTTTTCAAGAAATCCACCTTCAATGGTCCCAAGAACCATCCTAAACTCCACCTCAAGTTTCTTGTTCCAATGAAAATGAAACCCACGACCAGTACCACCACCACCATAACAAGGATGGTGGCGCAACCACTTGAAGCCACCACCACCACCCAAGAATCAATTTCCTTCACACCAAAGATTCTTCTACCTGACTTCCCATTTGAACAATACATGCTAACAAAAGCCAAGAATGTAAATAAAGCATTAGATGAAGCAATACCTCTACAACATCCATTAAATATCCATGAAGCAATGAGATACTCTCTTCTCGCCGGTGGGAAGCGTGTCCGGCCAGTTTTATGCATTGCTGCTTGTGAATTAGTTGGTGGGAATGAATTAACAGCTATGCCAGCAGCTTGTGCCATGGAAATGATTCATACTATGTCTTTAATCCATGATGATCTTCCTTGTATGGATAATGATGATCTCCGGCGAGGAAAACCCACAAATCATAAGAAATTTGGCGAAGAAACTGCAATTCTTGCCGGTGATGCATTGCTTTCATTATCCTTTGAACATGTAGCTAGAGCTACCAAGAACACTTCGCCTGAGCGAGTGATTCGAGCTATAGCAGAGATGGGTTCAGCAGTTGGATCAGAAGGGTTAGTTGCAGGACAAATAGTGGATATTTGTAGTGAAGGTAAAGAGGTGAGTTTGAAAGATTTGGAATATATTCATATTCATAAGACCGCGAAGCTTTTGGAAGCGGCCGTTGTTTGCGGAGCCATATTAGGTGGCGCCGACGATGAGAATGTAGAAAGAGTTAGAAAATATGCAAGATGTATAGGGTTATTATTTCAAGTTGTGGATGATATTTTAGATGTGACAAAGTCATCGGAGGAGCTCGGAAAAACCGCCGGAAAAGATTTGGTAAGTGATAAAGCAACATATCCTAAGCTTATAGGTATTGATGAGGCTAAGAAACTTGCTGCTAAGTTGGTTGATCAAGCTAATCAAGAACTTGCTTATTTTGATGCTGCTAAGGCTGCTCCATTATACCATTTTGCCAATTACATTGCTAGTAGACAAAACTAAATTAGTGGGTTAATTATTTTTATTGTTACTAATTGTTGCCGTATAATAATATAATAATATCATCAATGTCTTCATATGTTCATTTAAAGATTTTTATAAAGAGGGAGTTCCTATTGTCAATTAAGAATTTTTCTTAATGGTGGGAGAGTAAAGGAAAGAGTCTCTTCTTCATCAATTTGGAAAAAAAAAACTTATAAAGTTTAATATTGTTTTCATTAATTTTTTTTACCAAGAGTTTGTTATATAAGTTAATCTCTTTGTCCCATGATTGATAGGGTTACTTCAGTAAATGCTGTTCCAAAATTTTAATGACAATTAACACCAATGTGAAATATTGTGTATATAGCTAAAAAAAAATTTAATATATAAAAAAATGTAAATTGAATAAAATATTTTGAAATAGAAAGTCACCAACTCATTGTTTCTATCATATACGAAAATGAAATATTGCAAATTATATATATTCAAATATATAAAGCCATACGTAATTTTAAGAATTCATATGCAATTTATCGTCAGCCGTAAGCAAATACCAGTAAGAGAGGCACGCAATAGTAGAGACAGTGCAAGATGAGAGAAAGTCGAGAAGGAAAGAGAGTGCTAGTGGGGGCAAACTACAAAGTGGTAAAAACCCTAAAATAAAAACTGTCTTTTTTTTTTTAAATTAAACAACCAAATAATTTCCTTTGGTTGTGAAATTATCAAAAAAAAAAAAAAAAAAAAGACAATTTTTTTACTTCTAAAAATTATAATTATTTTTCACTCTCCTATTTTGTTCATCCTGTGGTTTTAGAATCTTGCTTTGTTTGGGTCTAGTTGATCTTGGATTTGATTTGGTTTCGGTTGTAATCTAAGTAAGTCTATTATGAACACTGGTAGTGTTTCTGAAGAATTACTGATTTTAAGTTCCCAAATGGGATTCTATTTTTTACTGTATTACTCTGTTTGGGTCTGTTTACTAAGTTCGTTGGGTCCAGTGTTCTGCTACTGATATTCATGTTGCGATTCTGATTCGGTTTTGGGCTAAATCTTAGTTT
>CANXYC011052352.1:0-11810 GCA_948193065.1 Aleurites moluccanus | reverse complement strand
GTAGCATACATATATGTTTGTGCTTGCATATTTATAGTTTCATATAAGAATTATAATATGGATGAAAATATGATATGATATTTGTGAATTTTGCTAGATATGCAAATGTATTTTTATTGAGTTGGAATTGGAGATCCAGAGAGATCATTGAATGAAGAATTGAAATTGGAGTTTATATTTGAAGAGTTTATTGTGTGTTTTTGTTTTGGGCATACTCCTTATACAAAGGAGATGCTGTCCAAATTTTTATGAATTGCCAAGCTATAATGAGCTTGTTATTATATTGCATGTCATATAGTATAGTCTTTTGGGTTCTTTGTGGTACTGGTAGCATAAGCATCACCCATACCCCAAGACCGTCGTGGCTCCTAAGTTGGGTCGTGACATAAAATTAGAGTCAAAGTGGGTTTTTACCTTAAATTTTCCCAACAAAAATAACTTAAGGTGGCGACTTCAAAAATCAAAATCATTTTCAAATAAAAGGCACTAGGGTCGTCTCCTCCATGAGAAATTGCCCCAAATGAGCATTTCGATCCCATTTTTAAAGCGAACTCGGACACGGTACTTGGGAGAGGCCTCACAGCTAGCGAATCCGCTGGGGACAAACTTTTTCAAAAGTTAAAGAGGACTACCAATTGGTGAAATTTTTTTTCAAACGTAACTTTTTACTTGGCTTTTAGTTTAACCTTGATTTTCATGCATCACTACATCACTAGTTACGAAATTCAAACTTTGGATAGCAAGTAGCATTGATCCAACAACTCTCTTTGAGTATGTTGGGAGATAGCAAAAGCATCCACCTCGCGATGAATCTTCAATCCTTTTGAAGTGTAACGAGCAGTAGTACTGTTGGACCCACGCGAAACTCATTGTTTTACATGTGGTTAGGTATATCACTGCTCTAGTGTGACGGGTACCCTTATACCAAACCACCTAGCCTTCATGTATTGAACATTAGGCCTTAGACTTTAGGGTCCATGAACCATAATAATGTTAAGCTGTCATCATGAACCAATTTTCTTCATACACATGCATACATGCATTCATGATTCATAAAAAATGCATTCCATTTTTTGAGTCTAGGTTGTACCTTGAACCAATTGAGAGTCAATCCAAATGGACCGAAATCCCATTAACCTCAATCACCTCTCATTTAAATGGACTCAAGGACAATCAACCTCAAATACCTCTCAACCCAAATGGACCCAAATTCCATTAACCTCAATCACCTCTCATTCAAATAGACCCAAGGCCCATCAGCCTTAAATACCTCTCAACCCAAATGGGCCCAAGGCCCATTAGCCTCAAACAACTCTCAACGCAAATGGGCCCAAGGCCCATCAGCCTCAATTACCTCTCACTCAAATGGAACTAAGGCCCATTAGCCTCAAACAACACTAACCCAAATGGACCCAAGGCCTATTAGCCTCAAACACCAAGATCTCTCCAAAGCCCAATCCAGTTGGCACTATTATCTCTTCCAAAGCCCAAAGCCCAAACCCAGTTGGCACCAAGAACACTTCAAAGCCCAAAACCCATTTGGCAACAAGATCTCTCCTAAAGCCCAAAACCCAGTTGGCACAAAGATCCCTCCAAAGCCCGAACCCATTTGGCACCAAGATCTCACCAAGTCCAAACCCAGTCGGCACTAAGATCTCACCAAGCCCAATTCCCTTTTAACCTATTTGCTTTAGAGTAAAGCCCAAAATCCTAAAATCCAAATAACTTTAAACCCACCTTACTTTAGGAATTAATTTCCTACGAATTTGCAATGCATAACTTTTCCCTATAAACCTAGAACTCATTTTCCTCATAAACCTATAACAGAGTTAGGTGTCCTATAAACCTAGAATAGAGTTAGGTGTCCTATAAACCTAGAACAGAGTTAGGTGTCCTTTTCCTTATAAACCTAGAACAGAGTTAGATGTCCTTTAAACCTAGAAAATAGTTAGGTGTCCTTTAAACCTAGAACAGAGTTAGGTGTCCTATAAACCTAGAACAGAGTCAGGTTCTCCTTTTCCCTTAAAACCAAGAAAAGAGTTAGGTTTTCCTTTTCCCTATAAGCCTAGAACATAGTTAAGTGTTCATTTCCCTATAAGCCTAGAACAGAGTTAGGTTTTCCTTTCCTTATAAGCCTAGAACAGAGTCAGGTCTTCCTTTCCCGTAGAAACCTAGAATAGAATTAGGTTTTCTCTTCCATGCACTAATCCCTTTCCTTATCTTTAAAAGGTACCAATGGACAATCCAACCAATATGGATGCTATGGACATACTTCTCACTACCTTCATTAGAAAGAAAGAGGAGAATTTTGAAGCCATGCTTAATTCCACCCTTAGTGCTCAACAAATTCGTTTCAATGAAACCTTAATCACTCAATAAGCCAGCTTCAATGAAAGATTAATTGCTCAACAGGATGACTTTTCCAAAGCTCTAACCGCTCAACAAACCAGCTTCCATAATGCACTGGCTTATGTGACCAAAGCCTTGAATTCCCAAATTGATGAAATAAAATCCATGAATCAAACTAGGCCCAAACCAGCTGATCCAAGCTCTTTAAATACACCTCAAGTTAACCTGACCAACACCAACCCTTCCTTTTCCTTGAATCCTTTTCAAGGTAAGAAAACCTTTACCCATTCACCCATGGAAAAGTCTGTGAAGTGCAATACTGTTGTGTTAGAATAGGGCCACATAATGGAGAAAAGATACAAATAGAATAACACCTTCACCTCCATTACCCCTACCAAACTGAAGAGTCAGACTTTGAGAAGAAAATTTACGGATTTAGGTATGCCCTTAAGCTTCATTTACAAGAAGGCTTTGGAATCTAAACTGGTCACACCTTTAAAATCAAAGGCACCTCCTAACCCTTTGCCTAAAATCTAGAATATGAATGAGTATTGCGATTATCATCAAAGTGCTGGGCATAAAACAGATGTATGCAAGAACTTAAGATACAAAGTCCAAGATCTCATTGACATTGGAGATATCCTTCCCCCTGGTTTGATACCTGACGCCCCCATTTACCTTCAAACCCTCATCAATCCCTTCAGGTCTGAAGAGAAGATTCAGATTAGGAGGAAAGTAAGTGGAAATAGAGCCCACCTCATCAACCAACCAAAGCCCAAATTAGCATAGCTTATGGAGGAATTCAAACCCAATTAATATGACCTGTCTGAGATTGAATTCAAATCAGAGTCTAAGTCCAAGTATGAGTCTAAGTTGAGTCATGAGTCAAGTCAAAGTCTAAATCTGAGTCATTGTTAGAGTCTTTTGAGTCGAGTTTCTTCTCATTTCCTTTTTCGAGCCTGTAATCGACCTTTTTGGTCTTTCTTACTATTTTGATGTAACCATGTATGATGATACTCTTTTTCATAATAAAAGTTTGAATTCTTCTCATATCTTCCTTGTTTTATCCAATTCGAGTAAAAAGAAAAAAGAAAAAAAAAAGGTAAAAAAGAAAAGAAAAGAAAAGGTAAAAAAAAAAAGAAAAAGAAAAAGAAAAAAAAGAATTAATTAACTTTGGCACAGATAATGAACTGAAAATTGTATACATGGCATCATCATTTTGTAAGGCTTCTTTATTCAAAATAGTTCAGGAATTCTTAGATGGATTTGTTTAAAGACCTAAGTATATGACGAGTATTGATTCCAATCCTGGAAGATATGAAGCTTGTAAAGGAGGACTTGTGAAGGTTAAAGGCAAAATGGTCTCCCAAGAAGTTGCTAAGTTATTAAAGAATGGTTTCATTAAACCTTTCACTTACCCTTCATAGCTAGCCAACATAGTGCTTGTGCCCAAGAAGGATGGGAAAGTAAGCATGTGTGTAGATTATAGGGATCTGAACAAAGCTTGTTCAAAAGATGATTTTCCTTTATCTCATATAGACTTATTGGTTGACTGCATGGATGAATCTGAGATAGTCTCCTTGACTGATTTATATGCGGGTATAATCAAATACAAGTCTATCCACTTGACAAAGAAAAGACAACCTTTGTGACAGAATGGGGCACCTATTGCTATAAGGTCATCCCTTTTGGTTTAAAGAATGTTGGGTAACCTACCAAAGGATGGTAAGCATTCTTTTCCACAATATGATACACAAAGATATTGAGGTATATGTGGGTGATATGGTCATAAAACTATAACAGCTGATGATCATTTAGGAGCATTGAGATGATTCTTCCTTAGACTTTGCTAATACAATTTAAAGTTGGACTGTGCTAAATGCCTTTTTGGTGTATCTCCTAGTGTTTTGGGTTGCATGGTTAGTAAGAGGGGTATAAAGGTTGATCCCGTGAAATCAGAAGCACTTTTAGAAATGCCAATCCTAAAGATTGAAAAGGAGATTAGGGGTTTTCTTGGAAGGTTACAATACATTAGTCACTTCATGTCACAAATGGCTGATGTGTGAGGTCCAATTTTCAAATTGTTAAAGGGAGCTTTTCAATAGTGGAATGATGGTTGTCAAAATGCCTTTGAAAAGATCGCCCTCCAGTTTTACAACCTCCAAGGCCTAATAAACCTTTATTGTCCTGTATATCTGTTACTCAAGAAGCCATGAGGGCAATGTTTGCCCAAAATGTCAAAGATTCTTATAAAGAGAATGTCATCTATCATTTGAATAAGCAAATTCTAGCTCATGAATTTAAGTACAACCGAATCAAGTAGTTGTGTCTCACTTCAGTTTGGGGCATGCCATAAGCTTCAACATTACTTAAGTTCTTTCACTACTTATGTTCTTGCAAACAAGAGCCCTTTGAAATTCCTTATAGAGAGGTCAGCTTTTGGTAGCAAAATGACACGTTGAATGGCAGAACTGGTGACATTTGATCTAAAGTATATCTCAAGAAAGGCATTTCAACAAGAGAGTAACTGCCAGAGGGTTGGAAAAAGACAATTTGCTATTAAAGGAAATCAGAGTTCTTATTCATGATCCAAAAGGGAAGTTCATACCAAATTGGGTCAGCCCATATGTTCTCAAAAAGATCCTGTCCTGAAGAGGTTTCATACTCATGGATTAGATAGGAATAAATTTTTCAAACCATTATAATCAGATGATGCATTGTATAAACAGAACAACAAGGACCTGATTCTCCCAAAAGAAAAATTTGATGTGTGAAAAAAAAATACAAATGGAGATACGTAGGTAGCCCACCTTGGGTACGGTACAAAACATAATAAAATTATCATTTTCTATGTCTAGACTAATTGGTTCATGTTCGCTAAGTTGAAAACCTGAATAAGGCGGCTTAGGCAAAAGTTAGAGCAAAAAAAGAAAAAAAAAAAAGGGAGAAAGAAAAGAAAAAGAAAAAGAAAATAAAAAAATCATCATTTTTCTGAGTCAATCATCATAACAAAAGTTGCTAACAAGTCCTCATCAGAGTCATTTCAGTATCTTAGTATCAAATGATTGTCATGTTAATATGTCATGTCTCTTAGCTAATTGGCTAAGTTGTCTTTGTCCCACATCAGAGGTATATCCTTTTGTGTCAATCATCTCATCTCTTAGTCAAAGCAATTAAATGACTAAACTAACCTAATCCCTTATCTGGGGCAGGTTTTCTAAAGTCAACCTCTAGTTACTGTGGCTAAATCCATCATCAAAGGATAAGTAATATAGAGTCATCATTCCTTGAGTCGATTTTCCAAATCATCAAATCAAAAAGTCTTTTTCTTTCATGATGAATGACTTTTGTTTCAAGTCATTTGACTCGTGTGTCAGTTCCAAAGAGCCAAACCGGCAAAGTGTCAATCAAAGTCGTTGACCCGTGTGTCAGTTCTACTGGTCCAAATCGATGAAGTGTCAGCCCTAAGAATCTGTTCAATCTCAAACAGTAGGAATAGCTCCGCTTGTTTTTCCCATAAGACAAACTCATAAAACCTCCCATTTCACAAAAGCAAGTTTAAGCTCAAGGGGAAAAGCAGAAAGGATTCAATGGTTTAGGCAAAAAGGGTTCAGATTCTTCTAATCTTCATCAGTGAAGCCAAAGTCAAAATTCTCAAGTGATCCTTAGATCGTCTGAATAGCCAAGCCCTTATTACCAAATTTAAAACCTATTGCCCTTTTGAAGTTGGGTCAGGTATAGAATCAAAAGTGGATCACGAATCAAGGTCCATGAGCCTAAGTAGCCAAGTTGTCTTTTTGAAGGTCTGAACCCATCTGAAAAAGCCTCTAGCCTGAGATAGAGACAACTACAATTCCATCTTCCATAAACCTCATTGAACAAAGTCATCTTTTGTAAGAACCACTCTCAAAGCCAATCCTTCGATCCAAATTAAAACCAATCCATATAGCCTTCCATTAGGTGTCCAACATCGAACTGACATGACCAACTCACATAGTTGACCTTTAGGAGTCCAAAACCATTCCGATGAGGCATACCTGACCTCAACCTTCCAAGTTAATCTTTGAACCAATACTGAACATGGCATTATCCCCAATCCAATATACTCGATCAAAACTGAATGTGGCTTCAAAACCTCACCATTCCATAATCACTACCCAACAAATTGCCAGCTCCCTCTCAAACCTTAAGGACCACCAAAGTGATCCAAGTCATCATTCCTTAAAAGCAGGCCATCTCTTCAAATCGCGGTCCCCAAAAATGGGTCATCTCCATGAGAACCTAAGTGCAGCCCTTAGTCTAAACTCTATTCAAATCTATGATCCAAGATCAACCATAGTCTCAGCCTTTGATCCAAGATCAAGTCCTAAACTTACCCTTTGATCCAAGATCAAACCCTATTCAAATCCAAGATACCAAATCAGCCAAAATCTCATCGTTTGATCAAACCTGATCCAAGATCAACGCCCTTAATCTCACCCTTAAAGACCAACAAAATGACCAAGTCACCTCTTTCCACAAGTCACCTTCCTTTTAAAAGTGGGGCATCCTACTAAAATTTCAATCATCAATCTGACATTTCTCATAAAGTGTCACCTTACAATGCATATCAGCCTTTCATTGGTTCAAGGTATTATATTTGTCAAAACATGCATTGGAAATAGGATGCACATGCAAATTTAGAGTCTCAATTAGTGTCAATCAAAGCTCATTGAACCCTCTAAGGGTAATTGCATTTTCCAAACTAGAACATAATTAGGTTTGCTCCTTTGAAAAGAAAAAAAAAATCGATTGCCTAAAGAGCTTAGGTTTTCACTTCTAGCCTAGCATAGAGTTAGGGCATTGCATCTCATTAAATTATTTCTAATGTAAGGCATCCTAAATTGTATTATTTCCTCAGACTTTGGAAAATCTCTTAAGCCATGCATCATTTTCCTTCAACTTAAAAGTTCATAAGTCACATATTATTAAAGTCTCACTCATTTAATTTTGAACTTGAAAAAAAAATAAAAAATAAAAAATCATTTTAAGCCCAAGCAGCCCTTGGCAAACCAAAAATCATTTTAAGCCCAAACAGCCCTTGGCAAACTAAAAATCATTTTAAGCCCAAGCAGCCCTTGGCAAACCAAAAATCATTTTAAGCCCAAGCAGCCCTTGGCAAACCAAAAATTATTTTAAGCCCAAGCAGCCCTTGGCAAGCCAAAAATCATTTTAAGCCCAAGCAGCCCATGGCAAAATAAAAATCTATTTTTCATCCAATTTTATTCTGAAAGATGTTTGAAATCAAAATCCATTTTCCATCCAATTTCATTCTGAAGGATGTTTGCAATCAAAATCCATTTTCCATCCGATTTCATTATGAAAGATGTCTGAAATCAAAAATCTATTTTCCACCTGACTTCACCTTAAAAAATGCTTGGAGCCAAAACTCTTGAACATTCATCCTATGTGCTTAGCAATAGCACCAATATCATCTTTAGCACAACATTCTTATCATCCTAGCAGAGAGTTAGGATCCCTCATTTTGAGACCTATAGCAGAGTTAGACCTCTCCTTTTCTAAAGTCAACCATTTCAAACCGTCCTAAGGGTAGCTTTAGGATCTTTTCAAACTTTTCTAAGGGCAACCTTAGAATCTTTTCAGACCATCCTAAGGGTAGCTTTAGGTTCTCATCAAACTTTTCTAAGGGTAGCCTTAGAAGTTTTTCAAACTTTTCTAAGGGTAGCCTTAGGATCTTTTCAGACTATCCTAAAGCTTTAGGATCTCATCAAACTTTTCTAAGGGTAGCCATAAAAGCTTTTCAGACCATCCTAAGGGTAGCTTTAGGATCTTTTCAGACCATCCTAAGGGTAGCTTTATAAACTTTTCAGACCATCCTAAAGGTAGTTTTAGGATCTCATCAACCTTTTCTAAGGGTATCCTTAGAAGCTTTTCAGATCATCTAAGGGTAGCTTTAGGATCTTTTCAAACTTTTCTAAGGCTAGCCTTAGAATCTTTTCAGACCATCCTAAGGGTAGCTTTAGGATCTCATCAAACTTTTTTAAGGGTAGCCTTAGAAGCTTTTCAGACTATGCTAAGGGTAGCTTTAGGAACTTTGCAGAGCATCCTAAGGGTAGCTTTAGGATCTCATCAGACTTTTCTAAGGGTAGCCTTAGAAGCTTTTCAGACCATCCTAAAGGTAGCTTTAGGATATATTTTCGACCTTTTTAGGGGCAACCTCAAGAGCACCTCTTCGTACCCTTCCTAGGATAGCCTTAGGATATCTTTACCTTACCATGGCAGCCTATGTCCACTATCAGCATGATTTCTTTTCTAGAAAAGCAACCATGCTGAGCATTCCTTTGTTCCAAACAGACAGGAACAACCCAGTTCACTTACATCACATCTGTCATTCAAAATGGACAGTCGTGATAGGGGCAATTGTGAACACTCATTTTTTACAACCCTCAAACTCGTGCCAACCCGAACGGTACTCCCCGGAACCAAACCCGTGCTCAGATGGACTCAGATTGGCCTTTGGATGAAGTTGGACCAAAGCCGCCACCCTTTAGGCATAGCATTGCCGCTAGAGGGCGCCGCCACCCCTTCTGGGTGGCAACATGGTCCTTGCCACTGCTGCTACCCTCCTTCAGACTTTGTGCAGCCAAGGCACCCCGGCGGTGTCGCCACCCCCTTCCGGCGGCAACAGTGCCTCTTGCTGGCGGTAGCGACTTTCTGGGCTTGATTTCTTTCGAATCCCATATTGAAAAATGATGGGATTTGACACCTCAAGCTCCTATTATAAATAGAGAGCCTCCCCCCACCTTCTAAGACACATAGAAACACACAAGAAGTGAGAAAAGCAACAGAAGACAAGGAAAATAAGACAAGAAATTGTTTAGTCTATTAGATTTCGTCTTTTTTCCCTTCCAAGTCATATTTTCTTTCTTTTTAACTCTTTTGAATTTAAAGAGTTGCTACTAGGGGCATGTTGAGCCTCAAAGTTATATTTTTTCTAAGTAAGGTCCCTCTGCCAGTTTGTTTTCTTAAGAGCTAAGGAGGCATCTCGACCCATTTACTCGGTCTTCATTCGATCCAAGGTGGAACTCCAGTCTTGAAGAGCACTCCGTCTGCCAACATCCCTAAAAGCTAAGGCAAAGGTATGGTCTCCTAACTCATCTTATTTATTTTAGTAGAGCATTAAAATAAATAATCAAAACATGATAAATTGGACATAAAATCAAACCTCCTTCGCGAGAAGGAAGAATTGTGTGGGTTTTGATTCCCATTCGACAGGATACACAGGCAAGCTGTATAAAAAAGCTTCAAATAAAAAAAAGACAAAAACTATCTCTTTCCTTTGATTATTAGCCTTACTTTATTTATTGAATGTATTATTTGGAAAATGTGTGATCAACCTAGAACCCATAAAGGCTAGAGTTGATATCCTCTATTTTAAGATTTTGAGGTGTAATAATCTACTTTTATCACTTTCTTTTGATTATTTCTTGATTGCTTACATTTCAATATGTTCATCCGTTTATTTACTTGCTCATGTATCTTACATGTCATTCTTTAATTGCTCATGAAAATCATTTTAAATCAAGGTTAAAATTAAAAGCCAAGTGTTAGTGTAGGTGCTCTAAAGACAATCATTGTAATGATATTTTTAGAAATATATATCAATAAAAAGGCATTATTTATTAATCAGTACTTATTATTGTTCAGAGTTATATTATGTAACTGTTTAATAAAGTCCATAGTATAAACATAGCATGAAGGCATTTATGATATGATCATGATAGTGAGATGCTTATCATGTGTAATTATGTTTTAACCTAAATTTCCTTAGTCATAGAATCAATAAGAATGGACATTATTGATTCGGAAAGACTAGCACATGCGTATACTATTTGATTTGATCAAATCATATAATCTCATAAAGATGCAAACATTGAGATGTTTGAGTATAGCATGTGGATGCTTACTCGGAGTTGTAAGTACATCGGAGTGATCGCAGGAGATAGTCATATAAAAATCTAAACAATGTTAATGACTTATCTCAGCATAGAAATGTGCAAATGTCCTTAGACTTGAGATACTTAAGAGTGATCTAGAGTGAAGAAGCTATATTTTAATTCCATACTCTACTTCAAAAAGTCCAATGCAGTTCATTCCTATTATCTGTCCTTTTTCTCAGTGGTATATGTCCTTTACATTTAGTCTTTCGACCCTTTAGGAATGCAATAGTTGATATAGATATCTTATATCTTTCAACCTTCGCCTGTTTCTCTAAACAGCTTCCTTATGTGGTTGATGATGCTCTCAGCATATCATATTGCTTTTGGAGCTTTGGGGACATAAAGGCCAACTTTTAGTCAAATCACTATCCACCATACGCTTCCGTTGTGCAACAATTGTATAGGACATTCCCATTTCAAATATAAGAACATTTCTTAATTTTGAAACCTTTTGAGAACATTTAGGTCTATTTGTCTTTTATCGAAAAACATGATATGAGTTAATATGTACAGTTTATAATTCTAACAACCTAGATGTAATGATAATATGTTAGTATAGTAAATGCAAGTTATTATGTTCTTTTAATTATGTGTATGGCTCCCACTATTTTATTGCGAATCAACAACCCTCACTATAAAATCCGAGAAGAACCTATATGGAAGTTGTAAAGGACATATACCACTGAGAAAAAGGATAGATAATAGGAACGAACTGCAATGGCTTTTTGAAGTAGAGTAAGGCATTGGATGCATCTATTTCATGAACTTTCGAAATTATTACTATTCTTTTGACATATGGGTATAGGATACCTGATGTGGTGAACATATATGTGGAGACATAAATGTACTAAAGAACAGTAAAAATCTATAGAGGAGATATATGGACCTTTAAGTTGGAAATAGAGCAAAGGTTGCTGCTACAACAAAAGGACACAATAACTCTTTATAGTGATTTAGTTTTAGAACTTAATTTCTAGTATTATTTAAATTGTTGAAATAAGACATTATTTCTGTTGGACAAAAAAGATGGATATTACTCTATAATAAAAGAAGGTCTTTTGTTATAACAAAATATCTTATGGATTTGTTCTATAACTAAATAAGATTTATACTTTGAAAGTAGATAAATCTTTTTGATTTCAAAAGATAATGTTGGATAACTTTAAAATGTCATACCTTTGGCACTGTCGACTTGGATATATAAACAAGAAATGCATGACCAAGTTACACAAGTTTGGTGACTTAGGGACATTTGATTATAAATCATATGACACATGCGAGTCTTGATTATTAAGCAAGATGACTAATGCTACCTATTAGTGGAAAAGGTGAGCGGGCTATTGGGCTATTGGACCTAATACATAGTGATGTATATGGGCCAAAGTCAATACATGCTAAAGGTAGATATTCTTACTTCATTACCTTTATTGATGATCACTCACGATATGGGTATTTGTATCT
>CANXYC011052294.1:0-12228 GCA_948193065.1 Aleurites moluccanus | reverse complement strand
TATAAAATCAGACATATATATATTATTTTTAAATATTTTTTTTATTTTTTTTTTTATATATATATATATATATATATATATATATATATATATATATATATATATATATATATATATATGTCGTATTTTAAAAAAATATTTTTAAATATATAATATTTTTGAAAAAATATTGTTAAGTATATAATATTTTTGAATTTTTTTTTTAACAATAAAAATAAAATATTTTTTATTTTTTTCAATATTTTTAAAAAATCCCTTAAATATTCCCAAGTCTTGTGCATCATGTTCAAGACTTTGTCTTATTGTGTCTCCACCTTTCTTTACGTGTCATGTTCTTTTTTTCCTTCTTAATATCATATTTTAATAATTAATATTTTTCATAAATATCATTGCGTTTAAAAAAAGACATGAGATAAAAAATTCAAACTTATGTTTAAGTGCATACATAATTAGAGATAACAATTTTAATTTGATCTATGAATATCCGACTTGTTAAATAAATGAGAAGGGAAGAGTTTTTTATTTTATATTTATGACATATTCGGGTTGGGTTTAGGTAATGGTAATATCCAACCCGATTATATATTTTATATATATTTTTATTTTTTTAATATTTTATTTATATATTTTTAATTTATAATTATTTTTATGTGAAATATAAATTATATTGTATGTATATTTGAAAATATATATTAAAGAAAAAATATAAAAATATAAAAAATATATACAAACGAGTATACTTGACTCGATCTAATCCACCTCGATTCGAAGCGAGACATGTATTTCTATTATTAAATGAATCAAAATCATATTTTACGAAATTTATCCTAAATTCGATCCGTTATCATCTCTATACATGATACATCCTTAAAATAATATAATAATAATTGAAGTAAAAAGTATGTGAATAAAAAAATGGATATAAGAGTTAAATATTAATTTAATTTTTTTTTACTTATTAATTTTATTAATTTAGATATATAAGATAGAATATATACATAGTGTACACAAAATGGAGAATTGGAGATGCTTCACATTGCTTTCAAAATGACTTATTTGTTGTTATAGTTTGGGAATCACTTGCATGCTTGTTTTCCCATTTTGAGGACATCATGTTCAAGTGTATACGTTATATATACTGATAAAAAACATAGATATAAAAGTCATATTAATGAATTTTTTTTTTACTTATTAATTTAAGCATAAGAGTCATATTAATTAATTCCTTGTACTTGTTAATTTTATTAATTTAGGGATTAGGTAAGTGTGTATATATAGCCTTAGGAAAATTAATAGAAACATTGGATAACTATTTGAAATCATTTGCATTTTATTTTATTTGAAGAAAATATATAATATGTAATATATTGAGGCATGCACATTTTATTTAGAAAAACTAATTAATTAATTTTTAATATTTTGCTTCGTAATATAAATTAGCCCTTCCGTAATTTTTATCGTTAAAAAAATATGAAAAAATATAAATACCCCCTTATTTTCCCTCAAATTTTCTTTTTTCTATCACCTACCTTCTCTATCCATCTGAAAATTATCTTCTTGATTTTATTTTTCGGACAATACAAATGAAACATACATGACTCAAAGAACATCCAAATTTTAATTGAATATTATATAAGAATCGGTTAGCTCCAAATAAGAAAAGAGAAATAGAGAAGTAAACCAACCAATGAAGAATTAGCAAATTTCAAACTTTCTTTTTTGAAACTTTCTGCAATATCGAAACTAACATGGAAAGAAGACAAAAACCAACAAGCAATTTTAATACAATAAAAATAAGCAATTAGTAAATTTAAAGTATCATTATTTAATTTAATAGCAATAGTGAAAATGGATAAATCAATAAATAAATAAAAATCAAGTTGATGAAAGAGGAGCCGACTGAGACAAGCTCTAATCTTTGCAATCCTAGTCTCTTTAAGGATGGAGGCGGCAAGGATGAACAGAAAAATAAAAAAACAAAAATTATAGGTGGAACACAAAACAAATGGGTATTTTTGAGTTTTTGTTTTTATTATTGTTAACTTGTGAGGGTATCAAAATTTTGAAAAACAACTGGGCATCAAAAGGAGAACAAAAATCCAGACGAACAAAAAGCTCAAGCAATTCACCCTCCGTCTCTGTATTTGCCTTCGTTATGCTGTCCAAATCGACTCCAGTCACTGCTGCCTCAGCCTTTTTGTTGTGCCAAATCCTTTGCTAGCTGTTGTCTTTCTCATATGAACTGTTAGCTGTTAATGGTGATGTACGATGCTTAGGCTTCGAGAGTGGTGAACGGCACTAGTGATAGGTCTCTTCTTTGACCCCGATCTACAAATTCTGATTGTTTACTAAAGACATACGCAGGTAATGCTTTCTTGGCTGGAGAAGATGACAATGGCAGTTATGGAGCTCCTGATTTGTGCTTGTGTTTTTTTTTATTCATTATATATAAAGGGTAATTTAGGTTTGATAATATAAGCAAAAAAAAAAAAAAAAACTTTTTCTTTTTAATTATTTTTTTAACAGAAAAATTAACGAATTAATTAATATATTTAATAAAATTAAATATTAAAAATTGACTAATTAATTTCTTAAAATAAAAAAAAAAATAGTAATTTATCATTTTTTAAACTTATAATAATAAGAAAAAATCATAAATTTTATTGTTTTTATAATAATCTTATGAACTTTTAATTTTAATAATTTTATGCAGTAATTTTTAATTTTTTTTTTTAATTTTATCACTAATTTAATATTTCAAATGAAATTAAATATAAATTAATTGATATGATAGGCATGAATTGGTTTCTTCTGTTACAATCATGTGAAAATATTAATTTAATAAAGTAATTCATATCAACATCACATTATTTTAAATTTAATAATATATATTTTAAAATTTTAATAATTAAAAAAAACAGATGTATGTATACAAAGTTATATTATGGAATAAGTGTCCTGAAAAGTTTTTTTGTACACACGCGCGTAACACTCGTCGATCACTCCCTTTCCTAAACTGAGCCCACCAATTACAGGTTCCCTCTTGACTGCCCTGGAAAAACAACGCGCACTTTTCATTCAGTACTTGAGCCTGTCTCCTTGCAAGAAAGATTGTCCATTACCTTGACATATTTGATTCGAGTGATCAGTTTATCTAGCGACGAATTTGATTTATTGAATTTGATTCCTTTTAATGATAACAGAAAATGAAAGTGTAAAGAAATTAATGAGAAAGAAAATAAGAAGAAAAAGAAATTGTTAAATTCCAATACTCAAATATGGGAAGATTGTTTGGTGCAACTCTCTCTCTCTATATATATTATACCATTAAATAAAAACTTTTTGCCCAATTTGTTCTCAAAATAGAAAAATCTGACCTTAAAAATCCCCATGATAGAATCATTCATATACCAAACAACTGAATCATATGCATGCATCTTGGATTTTCTTTTCCACCATACAAATATATAAACAGTTTGTAGGTGAGATCAATTGATTAATTAGTGGGTCTTGGTGATTTTCCTGTGGTTACAACTGCACATGTTATAAGTAAAATCTATAATCAATCAATTAATTAATTAATATGCACGAGTTATAATCAAATTCATGAATTAGCTAATTATTAAGAAGCATAGGAAGTCATAGGTATTAATGACATAATAGTTAATGGAAATTTTTTATCTATATTTATCTTTCACACTAAATTTGAGTGATAAAATAATTTATTCAATATAATTTTTTTTAATAGTAAAAAGACATTAATTTTTTTTATTTTTTCTATTTTTATCTCATTAAATTAGTATATGTATTTAATATAGATAATAAATTATCATAATCAGTTTAAATTTCAAAATCAGAAATAATTGTGTATATATATATATATGTTTGTTAAGTACATAGAACACCCAAATGGTAGTTGTGTGATAACTTTCTAATATCATAAAGAAAGATTTGAAAACGAGGATAATTTGATTGATTTTATTTTAATCAATGTACGTGCCTAAAGTGACATGTATACACACACAATTAAAACATGGATATATACCATATCCACATGTTGATGAAGAAAAATATTTCTAGTTATACCACTTTATTATGGCAAATTATAATACATCAGAATCAGAATATTAAATTACTGACATAATTTAAATAGAAAGATAGATTTTAGTGCTTTTACTAATCCTTAATAATCCATTCAACGGATTCGAATTTGAAACCCTTAAATGTATGAAAATAGTGTTAACTAATGTGTATAATTGAGCAAATTTTTGTATATATTAAATATATAAAATTATCGCATCCACTAAATTAATAAATGATATGATATATTTTAACAAATCAACATGTAATTGTTTTATTCGTTTTTTATCAAATGAAAAGATATTAATTTTATTTTTTATTTTACATTATTATTTTATTAAATTATTATATAGCCTAAATAAGTATTTCCCTAAAGATTCATTTGGACAACTGACAATATTTCTAAAATTAAAATTAGAAATTTATTCACAACTTTATAAAATTATAATATAATTAGAAAAATAATTTCATAATTCTTAACTCAATTCTTAAAAATTATAATTTTACATTCACCCACACCACCTCACTAGTAGCAGCAGTGATTCGTTACCAACCACTGTCATTGTTTTCACCATCGATCTATGTCATCATCATCATTAACATTGATTACTGCTACTACAGTTACCAACCGTCATCACTATTATCAGTGTTGGCCACCGCTACAACCAGCACTATCATCAGCATAAGCCATCGTCACTATCATTATCGTCACTATCATAATTGACAGTTATGTCCTTCCACCAATGCCAATTTTTATGAAATTTTAATTCTAATTATTTGTGTGATATAAATATTAAAATTATAATTTAAATATAATTTTAATTATAAAGAATTGAAATTAAAATTCTCAATTTTATCAACTAAACTTATCTTAAATTTCATTATATCCTGCATACAAAATTAATATACAAATAAATTTGGATCCAAAAAGTTATTAAAATTTTATTTTATGAAATAATTTCACAAGTAATAACATAAATAATTTTGTGAAAGATTATATTTATAATTATAATTTTTATGTATCAAAATTTTCATTTATTTTTTACATAATTCATTCATAAATTATTTCATTTAATTCAACTATATTATATAGTGCAAATTTTAATTAATACATATATATAATACAAACTATAGTCCTATATATCAATTATCTTTGTCCTTTAAAGAAGAGAAAAGGAAAAAAAAATGAAAAACTTGTCTTTTAAAATAAAAAATATTCATATATAAGGACATTATGATCAATATAGACACAATGCATATACCACTACCATCATCATCGACAATAAATTTTCATTTTTTTTATCTTATTTATTTATTACTTTATTTCCGAAGCATCATTTGTCATCAAATGCGAAGAATAATAAAAGAGTTTGATGGGGTTTCCAGGCCCTCAATGTAACATTTGACTATTAGATAAATGTGTTCAAACAAAGAATAATGAGGTAAATAAAAAGTGGGTGTGAGGAAAGAGTCCCACAATATAAGAATGAAAGGTCACTGCCCAATTCCTTTCTTCTAATGGTCCCCCATGCTTAAGGGTCAGATCATATAACCTCTTAATTATCTGTTAAAATATAATAATAATATATTCAGAAAAAATATTTTTATAAAAAATAAATATATTATTATTTTATACGAATATTTTTTTATTTATATATTAATTTAGATACATGAGATAAGAATATATTTAAGATTTTCTGTCTTTACAATTTTCATGTCTTCAAATTGCTCATGTTAACTAATTCACACGATTAAATTATAAACTAATTAATGATAATACGATATATATATAGTAAGATTTATCATTTCAAACTGTAATATTTTATTTTTTTTGAAAGATAAAAAAAAAATTAAATTAAGAATAAAAAATTATGAAATTTCCAATTCCTAATTTTTAATACAATAGCAAACTCAACTTTAATTTATTGCTATATATAAGTGTAATATAATTAAATCTAAAACAAATAATTATATATACTTTGAGAAGCTATAATTAACTCAATTAATAAAAAAAATTGGAGTTGAATATTAACTTCATAGATAACTCTTTTATCTTGCTTAAAATAATCAGTATGAAATTAGGTAAGCCAACCTACCAATGATCTTTTTCAAATGTATAATTGGTTTTCATTATAATTATTGCCCTATCAAATCTCATCTCATTTAAGAAAACGGCTATAGTGTCATTGAAAATTATTTATATAATATAAACTTCATGATCCACATGATTAATATGTATAATTATTAATTAATTAATTAACTAACTTCTTTTAATTATATATCAAAAGGTTGCAATAAAAGGAAGAAGATGGCAAATAATGACCTTAATTAACTAATAACATCTTAGCAATTGAACATATGCATATATACTATCATTTTCTTGATTGGCTATTATTTGAATATTAATTTGAGGCTATATATAAATATATAGAATATGTAGAACTTTCCATCTGAGCTTATTATATACTATTTTTATGGGTTTTTGTTTTGTTTTTCTTCCTCATAAATCAATATTTATGGGGTTGCTTCCCTTTGCAATCATGAGTCCAACTGCCATCATTACCATAGAAGAGAAATATTTCCTTCTTTCTTTCTCTCTCTCTCTCTCTCTCTTATACATTACATACCCACCAAAGCTCACCACATAAGGATAATAACACAAACCACACCTACATTTATACAACAACTAATTGCTACTCTCCCAATTCCAATTCCCATTCCCATTCAATCTTTGATACCAAATCAACAACAAAGAAATATGTGTATGAGCAGAGTAGACAAGTTCCCATCTCCTCCTCTCCACCCTGCAAATAATAAGAGAAACCAAAGAGGAAAGAAACCTAAGCTTCAAGTTCTTGGACTCAACAGGTATATATATTAATTTATTTTATCTAAATTTTATATAAACACAAGATTTTTCTTTTATTAATTATATGTAATAGAATAGAAGTGTTTTAATGCACAGAGGGCTTTTTTTTTTATATTATTTTTTTGTTATTTATATATATATATATATATATATATATATATATATATATAATTAAGCAGGATTAGAAGATGCCAAGAAGAGGAAGCTGGGAAAGATATGAAACTAAAGAACTTGAAGTTGTATTTGGAGAATCAAAGTATTGTTGAAGAAAATGAGAATTTGAGAAAGAAAGCTAATCTTCTTCATCAAGAAAACTTGGCTTTAATGTCTGAATTTCAAAAGAAATTTCGTCATTTGGATCGCTTGTCTACTAGTACCTTTTTTCTTTTACATAAACACTAATTAATTAATATTTTCTTTTTACATTTATATGATAAACCACAAAAAAAAAAAAAAATTTAAAACAAAGAAAGAAATCTCCGCTTGTAGTCTTCTCTTTCTTTTATTTTTTTTTTCTTGATTTGATATATATTTTCTTGATCTTTAATTTGAAGTATGCCAATTAATTAATAAAAGATATAATGGAATTTCCTGCAAGTAGATGTTGCTATAATTAAAAATTATGGAAAATTATCAAGCATCCATGGAAATTCAGTTTAGGTTTCTCAGAGAATCAATTTGGGAAATTTTGTATATTCATTCAAAAATATAAAGAGAAGTTACAGAATATCTTATACGTATGATACTCACTATTCTAACTGATAGCTCAGCAAAAGAAAGTAATCATACATATTAACAAGCCCTATACTATTTAACTGTACAATTTACTATAAATAACACTGTTCTGTACAATTGTCAAAGTAATAATATGTTGATATTATCAAGTATATAATGAAATGAAATGTATGTGGGTAATTTCACTAAGAAATATGAATGATTTATATAATAAGAAGGTGTTTCAATTTAAATTGCTTAGACTATTTTAATCAAATTAATGATTCTCTCTATTTCTATTTTATCAATTTCGTTGTTGATGTCTCAACTAGAAGATCAATGATTGTTGTATTTTACTTAGTTTTCAAGCCTGGAAATTAATGAACAAATATGAGGATTATTTTTTTTTTTTTTCATATTTAGCAACGGCATCTAATTAAACTTCACTTAATTAAGAACTCTAATGTTGGTTTCTAATTCAAATTATTTGTCTCATTTTGTGTCTCATTTTGTATCTCATATCTCTTTTTTTTGTGCATTATATTATCTATAAAAAATTATTAACAACAAAAATATTTAAAAAAAAAAAATTATGGCACATAAAAAAAAATATGAATAGAAAATGAAATATATAATGAGATAAAAAATTTTGACCGAAAAGTTTTTAGCAAAATAGAAATATGAGCAATTTAATATATACTTCAGTTTTTTTTTTATTTAATATAATACTAAAATCAAATAGTGCAAATTTATCTCAATATTTACTCCTGACTTGTTCAATAAGAATTATTAAATTATCGATATATCTCTAATATTGCCATTTTCATGCAAAATACTCGCATGGGATAATGCAAATCAGCATTATTTTATTAAAACAAGATGATAATCCTTAGCCCATCTCGAACTCCATATCAATTCTGTTAAATTGTTATGACATTGAATTCTAATCTACAAATGTGTTGAATTCAGCTTTCTAAGGCTCAAGAATTCAGGGGCCTACCATGCCAAGAAAGTTGACTGCTATTAAAATTGCATTTTGGTTTGCTACAGTAGAAGGGGCTTTAACTGAAGATTGGTCCCTACATCAACTAAGGCTAAGCTAAGAAAAAGATATCCCATTAATTGCTGATTTTAAAACTTTCATTTTGAATTTTTTTTTCCACTAAATTAATGACTAATTCATGTAAAAAATAGAAAGATTAAGAAAATGTTTACCCTTAAATAGTCTCACCAAATTACCATTAGACTTAGATACCAGTTCAATAATAAACAACCCAATCTAAAGCAACCAATATAAAAAAGGTTAGCCAAAATTTTGACCGAACAACAGATACTCAAATGGATCAAGGACGCATAGTAAGTTCAATTATCCTCAATTATTATTATTATTATTATTTAATACTCATACTCACGAAGGGATTTGCAATTCAGCCCTCCTAAGTTTATATATTAGTAATAAATCCAAACATCTTCTTAACTTCTTCTATATATGTTCTTGAAAGTCCTTATAATCTTTCCTTTTTATCATGTCAAAACCTCATAATGGCAAACTTGGAACAACCTGCACCACTCCTGGTAGGCGACATTCAAGGAAGTTTCAGGTTCATAAGGTCATGGTCTGATTAGATTTATCAGTAGCACATCAGTCAAAGAAGCAATTATGTTTAAACATGGGAATTTTAGTGCAATAACTCCAAAAAGTAAAAAAAGAAAACAATTATTAGAAAAAATATAGTCTGTAGTTGCGGCAATCTTTCATTACTTAATCCAAACAATTGAAAACAAAAAAAAATAATTAATTTAGAGAAGCTTAAGTCAATCCCACTTGATTGACAAAATCACCTAGCATAATGGTTAATCTTTAAAAAATTATAGATACAGCTCAAAATAAACTGGCATTTTGACTGTAAGGTTCTCCAGACTATTCCACAGTAATCACAAGACAGAATTACACCTTCCCATGCTTAGATTCTAAAGATTAGAACATTAAAAAAAGAAAAAAAAATGATATCTAAATTTTACACCTAGCTAACTTTGAAAACTCACTTTTGTCCTCAATTGTGAAGTTTCCTGCATAGCATACCCATTTCCTGAAAGCAAGTAAATAAACTGTTTTATACATCTACATGCGCGGGCATGTGTGTGCGTGCACCTATACATGTATGTACATTTATACATGTGTGTGTGTGTGATATGAGAAATTCCATTACTGAGGCGAGGACAGTAGCCTTACCTTGCATTTAAATAACAGATACGGGAAAGGTCATATTCAGGAACATATAATGGCATACTACTTGGAAACTCTCAGAGATTCTTTGGACGTTTCTTGGATGATTTGTATATACGGAATGCAGCAATGCACATTGTGGCGTTACCTATTACTGTCAGTGCTGCTTGAAGAGCCACCAATACCTACAACTCACCACCAAATCAACCCCTAAATTTAGTAGAAGATGATAAGAATGAAATTTGTGAAGATTTGAGAAACAGCATGGTTCATAGCAAGCTTGTAGTCATGAACTCATGGTCTTTTGATTCATATATAGAATTTTGCATGGCATACAATAAGTATCTTTATGAACCAAATGGGATAGATAGGGGCTCTGCAAAAAAGTAGTGAGACAGTATGAACTCTTCTACAGCATGCAATATACTTGAGCCCATTTATAGACAAGTTTTGTTAAGTTGGTCAACAAAGATATATGGCAATCAAAATAAGAGTTTAATTAGGTTTCATTAGCTAAAAACAACCTGGCATAAAGTAGTTCTTATGGCCCAAGAACTAATACCAGTGAAGCCTAGGAGCAAAGCACGAGTTGACATTAACAAACCAGGATAATTCTATATGTACAAATCATATAAAATCGCATACTAGTTATCACATAATATTTTTACAGAACAACTGTTCAATTGTAACAATCTCGACACATTTTTAACAATATATTACACAATTAAAGAGTACATATTCTTTATAGCCATTTTAAGAGATTCAGGTACAGTTGTCAGACTGTACAAGGACAACCAAAATTTTCCAAAACCTGCATGTTCCTAGTATCACAATCAAGTTATCCACTACCTGCCCATGCATTCAAAATAAACTCTTATTTTGGTTAGTTCATTTAATAGTCCTTTCCTACACTTCAACATTTAATTCATTCTAACATGTGTCAGTGGAAATAAAAACCTATTTCACAATAAAGTGATAAAACCATTCTTACCTCCAGAGACTCAGAATTATAAAAGAAATGCCATGTGCATGCGCAAAATGCTCCACCAAGCAGGGGTACCTAAAAAAAAAAAAAATCTGGTCATTCTACATTAGATTCATGTCTCAGTCTCACAGACAGTTAAGCCAAAGTAATAATCTACATGGTTAGAAGTTCAGGAACATAGAATTTTAAAAACACCAAAAGAAGGAAAATTTTCAAGAACTCGAAAATATTTACCCGCCTCAACTCTCAACGGCTCAATATTTCTGAGTATATAATGGAGATTAACAAGATTTGGTATTTTCCATATTTATTTGTAGATTTTTGGTATTTTTATTTTTCTTAATTATTTTTAGTAGGAAACTTAGTTTTAAACATTATTTAAGATATTATATTAGTTTTGATTTGTTTTTCTATTTAAGTTAGTTTTAATTTATTTTCTTATTTATGTAAATCTGGTGATTTGTTTTCTTTTAGGAATAAATTACCATATTATATTTTAAGTTTTTTTGGAAGTTATTTCCTATATATAGTTATGTAAATCTTAGGATTTGGGGGAGTTTGGATTTGAATTAAAAATAACATTTCTATTTGAAAATTGTTTCTTCCAATTTTCGGTATTTTTTTTTGAATCAACGAATTTTGATACCTATTTCCTGGTATTTTTAAAATCAACAGGTTATAGAAAATTATTTTCCAGTATTCGTGCGCGAATCAACAGATTATAATAGAATTCTATTTTTCCATTGATATTCCGCTGCGTCAGTTGGTATCAGAGTTTACGCTCGTTTTTTGAAAAACCATGCCATCAAGGAGAGAATGTCAGGCTCTACCTGTAAAGGAGATTTATAATCGTGACACAACAACTCAGATGGAGAAATGTATCATGAACTATATAGAGGAACGAATGATACAAGTGATGGATCAGTTAACTCAATGGGTAAATAAGCTTTTAAGAGATCAAATATTTAATCTTCATGTCTCAGAACTAATGTTAAATGTCAATTGGGATTTACCTCCAGTATTTGATAATTATCCCGATGAAAAAATATTATTATCTACAACGATAGTTTCATCATCTATTGAGAATCATAATAATATCGGAAAATCGCAACAGATCACAACACAGTTTCACAAGAAAGAAGAATATTATTATGAAAATCCATTTTTCATTAATTTTTCTACTGCATCTGATTCTCAATTCATCAAAAAAATTTTAATTGAAACTTATATCCAAAGTTATTGGACAGATTGGATGAGAATTATAAGAAAAGTTGAAAAATTTCACATTCTTAATGAGTATTTTATGACCATGTATTTTCAATGTAGAATTCTTTTACTTAATGATTCTTTTGA
>CANXYC011052242.1:0-10186 GCA_948193065.1 Aleurites moluccanus | reverse complement strand
TCCACACCCATAACATGCACCTGACCCAAAGAAGCAAGGTCCTCTATGAAGCTTACCATATGTAGGACAAGAAGGATTAGTGCTAGGTGGTGCGGAACTGGCTGTACTATAGCACACTTGAGAAACAAATCTAGAGTGATTTGGTCTCTGCTGGGATCTCTCTGATGGTCCTCTATATCCCCCCGAGAAACTGATCGAGGCAAAATATTTATACTCTTTACCCCACTATCCTACCTAGAAGAACTTCCAATTTTAGCCTTCTTCTTCTCTTCCCTTTCAGATCTAACCTCCATCTCTTTATTCTCAATTACTCTAGCCTTATCCACAAGCTTAGAGTAAGAGTCAAACTCAAGAGCAACCAAAACTTTAAACAATGGAGCTATAAGCCCCCTACGGAACCTCTAAATCCGTGCTGCTTCTGTAGGCACAAGAGCTGGAACAAACTTACTCAACTGACTGAATTTCTTTGCATACTCTGACACAGTCATACCAGGAGTCTGAACTAACCTCTCAAACTCAATGGATTTAGCATCCCTCACACTCTCTGGAAGAAACTCATCAAGGACCAATTCTCTGAATCTCTCCCAAGATAACTCTCCATGATCCTAAAGCATACCTGGAATACTCCGTTTAAACCAATCCTTAGCTTCTGCTTTCATCAAGTATCCCGCAAATTCAATTGTCCTTCTATCAGAAATCCTCAAAATCTGAATTTTCTCTTCTATCTCTTCCAAAAAATCTGTAGGATCTACCTCACCTTTGTACTCTGAAGGCTTGAGTTTCAAAAATTTCTCAAACGAAACCTCCTCAACCTGAGGTACCACAGCGGGCGGGGGTGGAGGAACTGGAATATCTAGAACTACCTGTATTGGAGGAGCCTGCTGCTACCTCTGCTGAGTAATGAATTCAGCTAATACCTCATAGTTCCTCTGCAACTGGTATAACTGTTGTGCCATATGAGCCACATCCACCGGTGGTACAGGAGGAACCTTATCTCCTCTATTCCCACCTATTGAACCCTCTTCAGAAGGTAATTCCCACCTAGGACGGCCTCGCCCTCATCCTCTACCATGACGTGGAGGCATCACAATACTGATAAGAAGAACAAACATTATCAGACTCACTACGCATACTTAACGCAGATATAATTACCAAAGGAAGACACAATTGAACAAGACATGATCTTATGCTCCGTAGTTTTTTTAATCAATACTTATACTAGTGCTCATGCATCTCTATCTATCTTCTATGCTAAGGATTATAAACTTATAGCTCTGATACCACCTCTGTCACACCCCAACTCCAGTGGTGCGACGGTCCTAGGGCAAGGGTAGGATTAAGGCAACCATAAACCCGTAGAACTCTCATATCCTAGATTTCATCAATATTATACATTCATATTAAATATAGATATCATACAACAATCATTTCTATAATCCATTTAAGCATCATTCATATCTTTACCATTATCCTTTCATAAATTTTATCTTATTCCTTACTGATTAAAAGACGCATCTCACATCACTAAGGAACAAGAGTACCCAAAAGGTAATAATTCATACATCAAATATATTATCATCCTCAAATGACTAACTACGGAGCTCTAGAGTATACTCCTAATACATAATGAAACATAATACCATTTAATGAATATACATAATCATATTTCAAAATAATTACAATGAAGGCTTTTGGAAGAATGAGTCAAAAAGCTTGATCTTCTCTACTAACTCCCTCACGAGCTACACTATCACCTGAAATCCACATAAGAGGAGTGAGACTTCAACTCAGTAAGATATGAACATGCAATAAGAAAGAAATAAATATACATATATAAATATACATTAATAATTCGAAAGAAATATATCAATTTCCAAGAACATGGGTAAGGATCAAAATGTGGTTAGGCTTACAAAGAAACAGAAGTGCTCACAATCGAATAGCACTATCAAATAACATGGTAGAATTATAGAGTGCATCAGTAGCCATGCTACCTGTCACAACAGAGCGCATCAGTAATCCTTGCTACCTTATCGTAAATGCATGCTTTGTCAAACATACGCCTTGAGCTCGTGGTCCCCTCTAGGTGAAACACTGATAAAAATCCTATCAGGTAGGTTTTCAAAGTGCACAATAGACCAATGAATTTACTCTCATTGGGAAGAGCGTTCTATCCATAGAGTCATATAGTTTCATCTGACAAGAAACATATTGGTCACAAGACCATCAACATATATCATAATTTCAATCAATTTAATAAGTAAGAAGCAAGTAGGAATCATGTGAACTTGATCCAAGAAAGTTGACTAAGTCACTTATATTATATACATATATTTAGAAATCACATGTAATAGCTGGAAATTTTCAGTGTAAGGGTATCAAAGAATTATCATTTCATGGTCCGATAATACAATATCAAGCATATGAATTATGTAGGTAAACATTAAGAATATTTGGTCATATTATTTCAAGAAAGTAACAAACAAATGCAATGTTCATACTTGCCTCAACACAGTTTCTCCTTAAATTTCCTTTAACATATTGGTCAACTCCAAACTCCTCGATTACTTTGATTTTCTCCTCCTAAGAAATTTCCCCAAATATTTAAAATTAGGGTTTTTCTTACTCAATAATATTCAACATGATTTCTTAATAATTAACCATCTTAGAGTCTCTATTCTTAATTCCCAACATCAATTTAATTCATTTCTTAAAGAAAAATCTGCATTTAATTCGGATTTACTGTTCACGCTACTATTCATGACAGTCCATAAATTCTAATTTCTCCAACAATAATTATCATTAATAGCTTCAAAATGCTTGCAATAAATTCTATACACCCCTAATTAATTATTCTAACCAACAAATTTAAACAAATCTAAAAGAAAATAACCTTGGAAGAAAATCTACCTTATTTCTCTAACACTGAAATTCTTGAGATATCTTACTTAAATTTGATGATTTCTGCCTTAAAATAAGATAATATAAAGATCTAATGCATTAATTTTGAGTATTAATGCCTTAGACAAGAAATGGAACTACTCTAAGAAAAACTGAAGAAAAACGAAGAAAGGAAGAAAGAAATTCATGGGGAAAAACTCTACAGGCCACTGGGGTTAAATAGGCCACTGCCCAAAATTCCCGCTCGCCAGCTCGCCTCGCTAACCAGACTTGGCAATGCTACCTCGCAATTTTCAGCTCGCCAATTTGATCCGGCAATGGCACTTCGCATAAGACACTCCGCGAATCCCACTTCGCATATCCAATTCGCAAGTGCCACCTCGCATATGCTGCTTCGCCAAACTCTCCTCGCGAACTCCTCTTCGCATATTCCCTCTTTGCCAAACTCTACTCGCGAATTGCCACTTCGCACTTTTCCTCTTCGCCAAACTCTGCTTGCGAACTGTCACTTCGCACATTCCCACTTCGCACATTCCCTCTTCGCCAAACTCTGCTCGTGAACTACCACTCCGCACATTCCCTCTTCACATAATGCTTCTTTGCATAATGCCACCTCGCATAATCCACTTCGCCAAATCCTCTTCGTCTAACTTCACTTCGCATATGCCTCCTCGCACATGCATCTTCGCTAATTGCCACTTCAGCAATCTCACCTCGCCACTTTGCCACTTCGCATTGCCAGCTCGCAAATGTCACCTCGCATTTTGCCGGCTCGCAACACCAAGTCTCTGCTGAGCTGAAACCTTTCCTGGACAACTTACACTTAATTAGCTCGTAAATGAGCTACAAACATCCAAATTTCCTGATTCTTTTTGCCACTTAAAATAGACATATAGAGGCTCAACATATCCAAAATTCAGATCACAAGAGCAACTACGTAGACCATGGTGACTCTCTAAATGTCATCCAGACTTACTGCCCACAATCCATCCGAACAGGTCTGATAATTTCCATTCTCCACTGAGATATACTTATCCAAAATTTTTGAAATTTTACAGCTAACAACACAACACATAAATAAACATTTTTCATGTTTATACTTTTGGCTCAATTTGTCTCAGTCATTCTCAGAAATTTTAAATAGACACAGACTTCCTGCAGACAACAAGACAAGTCCTGCTCAAAGGGACATAACTCATCACACACACAAAATTTTGCTAAGCCATTTTATAGAATTGAATATTAGACATAAATTCACAACTTTCATGTTTTATACTATACCAAATTATTTCTTTTAGATCATGCAATCAGCCTCATAAATTCCTGTAACTGCAATCAGAAATTTACTGTATCTTCTCAAAACATTCATATCTTAAATTAATTAATTCTTCAAGCATACAATTAATAAAAATACAACAAAAATGACAGATATTATATCAACCCGTAACCCATATGATATGGAGTTGATTTTCCCTATTATAATGTAAATTATTGTTTTCCTTTATTATTTCGGATGAATGATTTATCTATTATATTTATTGCTTTACATCTTATAAATGTCATTCACAAAAAATAACATTTTTAAATTATGATTAAACTGAAAGCCAAATATTATTATTTTCAACAAAAAAAAATCCTAGTCTCCAAATCCATAAATTTGGTTCAAAAGTCTAATGTTCTTTTTATTGAGTTATAATTAGAATTAAAATTGAGTTTTTTACTTTATATTTTTCTAACAAAAATAAATTAAGATGGTGACTCCCTATAAGATCTCAGAAGCCAAAATCATTTTCAAAATAGGATAAGGAAGTAAGGTTATACGCTCTGCAAATTTGTGATACTGAATCTACTTAAGCATTTTGATCCCCTAACATACTTAGACTTAGGTGCTTGTATGAAGCGTCATAGAAGTATAAAGAGAAAAAGTGCAAATACGCCCTCTGAATTATAGCGAAAATATCATATTGACATTTTTTTTTTTGAAAGCACAAATATAATCCTGAAGTCACAAAAATCGGATAAAGCTCCCCTCCTCTGCTTATCTTCCTAACAATTTTTATTTTTATTTTTATTTTTATAAATATATTTAAATATTTAAAAATTTATAAAATATTCATTTTAGGTTCAAAAATTATAAATAAATAATCAATAGAATTCTTATAAAATGTACTTTATTTTGACATATTAAAAAATAATTACTTTTCAATTTATCATAAATTATTTAGATATAAATTTAATTTTCAAAATTTTTTAAAAATTATTATTAATTACCAAATTGTAAAAATTATTATTCACACATATAATTTCACCAAATATAAACTTAATTAATTATATATATACACCTTAATCCAAATTAATTATTAACTTAAATAATTTTATTTTCTTACTCACTTATTAATAATTTAATTATCTTTAAAATATTTATAATATATTTTCTTCAAATAAATTTATTAAATAAAATTTCAATTAAAAATAATTAAATTTAAAATTTTTCTCTATTTATATAGTTATATAATCTGCTTTTAATAATTTATTCTTTTAGCTAGTAAAAAATTTTAAATTTAATTATTTTAAATTAAAATTTTATCTAATAAAATTATTTGAAGAAAATAAATTATGAATATTTTAAAGATAATTAAATTATTAATAAGCGAGTAAGAAAATAAAATTATTTAAGTTAATAATTAATTTGGATTAGGTTGCATATATATAATTAATTAAGTTTATATTTGGTGAAATTATATGTGAAAATAATAATTTTTACAATTTAACAACTAAATAATAATTTTTAAGAATTTTTGGAAATTAAATTTATATCTAAATAATTTATGATAAATTGAAAAGTAATAATTTTTTAAATTTTAACATCTCAAAATGAAGTACATTTTATAAGAAATCTTTTGACTATTTATTTATAATTTTTGAATTTAAAATGAATATTTTATAAATTTTTAAATATTTAAATATATTTATAAAAATAAAAAAATAAAAAATTGTTAGGATGATAAGTGAATAAGAGACTCTATTTCATTTTTTTTTACTTCAGAATTATATTTACACCTTTAAAAAGAAAATGTGTTAATGTAATATTTTCGCCTTTAAAAAGAAAATGTATTAATGTAATATTTTCGCGATAGTTCAGGAACATATTTGCACATTTTTGCAAATATAAATAAAAACAATGTTTCCAGATCCAATCCGATCAAAGAATCAATGAAAACAGAAGATCAGAAAATTAGAGATTCGATTGAAATTGAATCGATTAAATCGAAAATAAATAAATTAATATTATATAATATAAATAACATAAATTTTACGATATAATTTAACATTAATTATTTATATACTCAAAATAAATATATTACATATATAACTAAAATTAAATAATAAAATAACTATATAATTAAAAATTTATTATCTATAATAAAATTTTCTTTAATACGCCTAATTAAATAACTAAATAGCTAAATTATTTTTAATAAATAAGTTAAATTTAATTAATTTAATTTGATAAAAATATTTTTTGTTTAATTAATTTATTCAATTTTAAATTTTTAATTGAGTTTAATTAGAAATATATTTCTATTAGTATTATAATTAATATTACATATTCTAATAATCTAAATTTTTATTAATTTTGATATTTTTTTAAAATTTAATATATATATATCCCATGATTTCAAACCAAATTATGTAGGTGTTTGGATCCTCAAAACTCATTTAATTAGAGTGAAAAAATTGAGTTTTTAATTAAAAATTACTTATTTAGATGTTTTATAATAAAAATAAATAAGTTTTGAATTCAATTAAATTTTTTATAAGTATCAAAACTTAGCTTATTTCAAAAAATGGTTTTGGTAAAAATACTTTTTCCTTGATGACCTAAAATTCATTAAGAAGGCATTTAAAATTAAATTGAGTGTTTGAATGTGTTTTTCATTAATGAATTTTGGTTTCCAATTGGCTTTTTTTTTTTTTTATTAAGTTGGAAAATAAAATTTATGTGTAATTGAGTTTTTTAATTCAATTTTTATTATTTAAAAGACAAAATTACCTTTATTTTTTTTTTAAAAACACAACCTTTACCTTTAGCTATTTTTAATATCTATTTTTAAATAATTTAAATTTTGTATTAAAATAATTTTATTTTTAATATAAATAATATTTTTTTACTATTTAAAAAAATAATTTCAATCAACTTTTATTAAAAATAAATAATTTTCAAATATATTTTTTTAATAAATTTTAATTATAATCATATGTCCTTATTAATCATTTTACAAATTTTAAACTATTTTATCCAAGAGAGTATTTGGATATAAATAGGGTTTTGAAAATAGAGTTTTAAAAATATATATATTTTTTAAAACTGACATATCTAATTTAAATTTTTTCTATTTTTAACTTTCAAAACGACATTTTGATTTAATTAGTTAAACACTAAAAAAACCGTTTAACATTTTTTAAACTTCAAAATAACATTTCATGTTTATTTTAAGTAGATTCAAACGCCCCCTAAATATCATCCTATAAATTTAAATACTTATTTTTAAATAATTATGAATTTTTCAATTGTAGAATTTCATTTTTAACAAGCTCCAAAGACCCTATGTATTTCCTAATATAGCATTTTATTTTATATTTTTTTAAAGGGTAAAGTATTATTTAGTTCTTGAAATTTAATAAAATTAACATTTGGATCTCTATATTTTCAAAAAGTAGCTATTAAGTCCCTAATATTTTTTTACGTCACAACAATTAGTCATTTCGTCTATTTGACCATTAAATATCATTAAAAAGTAGAAAATACCCTTAATTTTTCATCAAATTTAATTTTTCATGCTATTCCTGTCACGACCCATCACTGGAGTCGTAATTGTCCTAGGGTATGGGTGATTCATAAGCGACCAATATCACGAAAAACCCCAATGCATTATCTATATGGCATGCAACAGACAAAACAACTTAATGATTATGGAAATGCTGAGGAAAATTTGACAGCATTTCCCCTAAAATAGGACTATGCCCAAAATCAAGAACAATCAAACAACACTTTAATAAAATTCACAATCATCTCTAACTCCTGATCCCTCTGGATCTCCATCAACAATCTCAATATAGATATAACATACATCTCATCAATATATATATATATAGAGATAAGCCAAACATCAATTATAAATAACATAGTATATACGCAAACTTATCATTATATCTACATGCTAAAAATCTATATACAATATTATGGAAACTATTCTATGCATTGTTTACATAGTTTTAGAGTTTGATAATTACATGCAAACTAACTTCCAAGGCAGATGAAGATGTCGCCAATGGAATACGAGCCTCACCGAAGACCTGAAAAATATTAAACACTATGAAAATGAGTATAAAAATACTCAGTGAGTTCAAAAGCATACGAATACAGTAAATGAATAATAATAATAATAAATGCCAATAATATACATAAAATAGTTAATAAAATATAGTATATGATATATTAGATACTTTACTGTAATAATAATCTAATATTACTCATATAAATCATTTTAGGTAGCACATATATGATATAACAGGATTTTGATCACTTTTGAACTTTATACTCAGCACTATCATAAAGTGTACTGCACTAGGGAATATAACGTCCCTCCCTAGCAGGGGTCCCATAAATAAATGACTCACGTAAGGATAAGTTCCTTACGACTAGAGAATACATCGTCTCTTTCTAGCAGGGGTCCCATAACTCAGTGTGCACACAGCCGATGGATTTACCCGCTATACCATCGAAAAATAACCCTGAAGTAATATCATATAAATGTGCCTCCAATTAACAAAATAGAGCATATATACAACTTCCACAACCTTAAAACAATTATATATACATATATCAGAAGAAATAGAGTCAAAAAGAAATTTACCAAAAATTTGCCCGCCGGGTCCAATTGCGCTGTCGCAATTGGCTATCACATTACGGGTCCGTTTTGGAATTTTTAGGTAGTTTCTAGTTAATTGGGTTACCAAAGGAATTACAAGGACTATGAGGTACCGTTTTGAATCTTAGGTTGGGACTAGGTGATTGGGCCATGTGGTGGCCCAATTGGCTTTCTGGTTTTCATTTTATAGTCAATTGAATTACAGGTTAGTTTAAGTGTTTGCAGTGGATGTTTTTAAGTGCCAATTGGAACTTTGGTCGCTTTTGCCTAAGAAACTGCATATATAACATATAAGATATATGAAATATTATAATTTATGCAAATCATGCATTATTATGCTAAAGAACTCACCTAAAGCACCAGAGCAGACAAAATCCTTCAAAAATACCAACGAGCTCTACTCAGCTCGACGATCCGCACTTCAATCGGGAGTTACTGGTGGATCACCTATAAACAGACACATCACTCCGATAAGGTATAAGTCATTACAAAACATGACAATTTCATTAAAATACATTAAATATACACAACATACAAAGCATTTATCACTAAACACATAATATGCTATACTTAAGTAATTTCTCATTCTAACCCTTAATTACCTAAAATTCTCTTTTAAACTCACACATTGCTATACTTTTTCATACTTAATCACATTCGACCTTAGATTTACTCAATACATTAATCTATCAATGAAACTTAGCAACTTAAATCACACCTAACTTAGCATTATTCAATCCATTCTTTCAATTTACCAATGCCATCATGTAATAACATATATAATTACCTAATGAACCTCATTATAACATTTAAGCCTAACTAATATCAAAATACACTTCTCAAACCCTAATCATACAATTTGGCCAAAACATGAAAATTGTCTAATGGATTATTTTCCAACTTCCAATCATATATTCATCAAATATACATTGAATATTACTCATTCAAACCATTAAACACCTAAACCAACTAAAGGCACACCAAACCCTAATCCTACATCAATTCGGCCAACACATTCCTTCCACCAAATGGATTTATTTCTTTCATTCAACCTCAAATTCATATTATATACATAGCATAAACATCATTAAAAGAAATAGAGTCATTAAAATCACACTTTAAACCTAAGGTATGCCTATTAGGGTTTCAAATCATTCCTTTGTATTCTAACCATGCAAATTGAATTTCAATCCATAAATATTTACAAAGAACATCATATTAGCATTATAGAACCAATAAAACTTCAAAACTAACAACTTACCAAAATTTCTTCAAAAACTTCCTTGAATTATTTGGTTGCCTTAATGAATTTTTCTTTGAATTCTAAGGCTAGATTAGTGTTTAGGATGATG
>CANXYC011052228.1:0-31717 GCA_948193065.1 Aleurites moluccanus | reverse complement strand
AGTTGGCACCTCAAATGAGTTATATTTGCTGCATTTTCATCATATTGGAACATTTGCATAGGGTAACCTAACAGGGCTACTTCGATGGTGTAGCGGGTAATTCCATCGACGGTGTGCACACCGGTACTACTTGCCCTAGCTAGAGATAGGGATATGGATCTAGCCATAAGGATTGATCCTCCTTATGACATTTATATGGAAATGGAGATGTGGATGAAATACAGTTCTTCTAAGTTACTTGACCCTATCCTGTTTTCCTTATGCATTTGGGCCTTTCATTGCATTGTCATATCCTATTATGTATAAATGTCATCATAAGCATATAATCATATGCACATTAATAATTTCTATCACAATTATACTTGTTACACTCTGATAAATTAGCATTATATCTGATAATGTCATTCATATCGATATATATATAGTGAGTTAGTAATGCATCTCTTGATTATAAATCCACTGAGTATTTTGTACTCACCCCACCATGTTGAACCATTTCAGGGAAAGGAGAGTGAGAAGCGGATATCCCAGCTACTTGTATATTCCCCAGCCGCGGAGCGAATGTATAGTCCTTTCCTAGAGTAGTTAGATAGCTCCATGATATTAGCTATGTATATAAATATTCTGAGTATGTTTTGTGAATATGTAAATGTGTAAATATGTTGGTATATGTTGGACATTTTGAGATGGGTTGAAATGTATGTTATGCAATCATATGTTAATATATGCATTCATACAACGATACAGCTGGTATGGTAAGTCTATATGACTTTGGCATTTGAATAAATAATATGGCAAGGAATTGTATATATGTGTGTTGTGAGTTGTATTTGGAGGTTGAAAGGATTTGATATTGATATTAGAAGTGCTTTGTTATATTTTCTATTTGGGCAATGTTAATATTACAGGGGAAACTCTGTCTGATTTTCTATAAACTTAAAGTGTTTTTTAAAAAAAATTATATGTCATAAAATGGTTAAATGGAATGAAGCTTGTAATTTGGGTTCTTCGAGGTATCGGTATACATTATTCCCGTGTCCTAGGACCGTCATAGCCCTATAGAGGGGGTTGTGACAGCCGTGACATCCAGGATGGACATTATAGTAAGAATAGTGCTTCTCTTTCTTGTTCGTTCCTGTAGCCCATTTGTATTAGGAACACACAATTGTTTCTCACATTTCAATACTCCATCATCTGCTGTGAAGTCAAGGAGCCTTACTAGTTTGAACATCTTCTTTTAACTTCAATAAATAAGGATCCTTATCCTGCACTGCCTTAACATGATCAATCAATGTCGGCTTTACCCAAAACTAGGCTATCAGAGCCTAATTTCAATCCTAGGACCCCAATTCCAGTTCAATTTCCATATCAATCAGTTCTTTCATCTCTCGGATCAATGGCCTTCTTATATCAATAATGCGGACTAGACTACCCATTGACTTCTGGCTCAATGCATATGCCACAACATTGGCTTTACCCAGGTGATACAATATCTCACAATCATAATCCTTTAACATTTCAACCCATCTCTGTTGCCACAGGTTTAGATCTTTCTGCTGCAGAATGTACTATAGGCTTTTGTAATCCGTGTACATATAAGTAATGCCTCTAAATCTTCAGTGCAAAAACTACTGCTGCCATTTTCAGGTCGTGTGTTGGATAATTCATCTCATGCTTATTCAACTGTGGTGAAGTATAGGCAATAACCCTTTTATTTTGCATTAGCACACAACCTAGACTGATTCTAGATGCATCATAGTATACAATGAACTTATCATTCTCCTTTGATAAAGCTAACACTAGAGTAGTCCTAAGATAGGACTTCAGTGTCTTAAAACTACTTTCACACTCATCATTCCACTGGAACTTCTCCTGTTTCCTGGTCAGTTTGGTCAATGGAGCGGCAATCTTTGAAAAATTCTTTACAAATTGCCTATATTAACCAGCCATACAAAAAAAAAACTGCGTATCTATGTCATATTAATCAGCTGTGACCAATTTGCAACCACTTCCACTTTCTAAGGATCTACCTTTATACCCTCCTTACTAACAAACGTGTCCCAAAAAACATACTTCAGTGGGCCACAACTGGCACTTTGATAGTTTAGCTTATAATTTGTGTTCCCACAGTGTTTATAGTATCATTCTAAAATGCTCTACATGCTATTCTTTACTCTTAAAGTAGATAAGAATGTCATCGATAAATACTATGATAAACTTATCCAAAGATGGCTTGAAGACCCGATTCATTAAATCCATAAATGTTGTAGTGGCTTGAAGACTCGATCCATTAAATCTATAAATGCTATAGGAGCATTCGTGAACCAAAATGGCAGCACAAGAAATTCATAGTGTCCATATAGAGTTCTGGAAGCTGTCTTGGGTACATCTTCCTTCTTAATCCGCAGCTAATGATACCCATATATGAAATCAATCTTGGAGAAATGGCTTGCACCTTGCAACTGATTAAACAGATCATCAATCTGTGGCAGAGGATATTTATTCTTAACAGTCACCTTATTCAACTGTCTGTAATCAATGCACATTCGTAATGAGCCATCTTTCTTCTTTACAAATAATATTGAAGCACCCCAAGGTGAACTACTCGGTCTGATATACCTCTTATCTAGTAATTCTTACAGTTGAACCTTCAACTCCTTCAGTTCTATAGGTGCCATCTAATAAGGAGAGATGAATATCAGATCTATACCAAACCTCAATTTCAAACTCAATCTCCCTTTCCAGGGGTAACCCTAGTAAATCCTCGGGAAAAACGTCAGGAAACTCTTTAATAACAGAGATCTGATCAATTCCTATCAGAGCCTTCTGAATATCTACCATATGTGTTAGGTAAACTGGATATACTTACCTTAACATTTTTCTACCTCGGATAGCCGAAATAAGCCTAATAGCATATTCACATCTATCACCTTGGTATTCAAGCTCTTCCTGCTCTTATGGCTAAAATTTAATCTTCTTCTCATAGCAGTCAATCATTGCACGATGAAATCCAAGTAAATCTAGAGTAATCATCAGCAACAAGACAATAATACTTTCCTCCAAGACTTGTAGTTCTAGTTGGGCCAAAAATATTAATATGTAAAAATTGAAGTGGTCTAGAAGCTGAAACAAGATTTTTTAATTTAAAAAAACTCTTAGAGTGTTTCTTTTAGCACATGCATCATAAGTATTTTCTTTTATGAAAATCAATTTGGGCAAACTCTTTACCAAATCTATTTTATAAGCATTGAGATTATATCTATACTAGCATGGCCAAGTCTCCTATGCCATAAAGATGAATCATTATCTTTTGATACATATAAAGAAACATTTTCATGAGATGCATTATTTAGGTCCATAATATAGATATTTCCTTGGCTATATCCAATAAAAGCAATCTTATTGGTATTGATATCTACTATCTCACATGCAAAAAATTCAAAATGATTTTATGTCCTCTATTATATAATTGACTAATGCTAAGTAAATTATTTTTGAATTTATAAACAAATAAAACTTTGGATATAGATATATCACCGTTATTAATTGAGCCAATGTCAATCATTTTCCCTTTGGAGTTGTCACCAACGCATACATTTCCACTCTTAGACTTGAACACAATGAATTTGAATTTGTCTATGGTCATATGCTTTGAGCATCCACTATCTATAATCTATTTATCCTTTTTCAACATTTTCACCTACAAAACAAAGAATGTTTCATTCTTTCTTTAGTACTCAAATTCCTTTGGGTCCATACACGTTAGCATATTTGAGACCCCCTACATCTGTATAAATTTGGATTGATCTTTTAGGAACCCAAACCTTCTTAATAGAGTTAGGTCTCTTATATTTGATAGGACATCTTTGTATGATATGATCAAAATATTTGCAATAATTGAGTTTTACAATTCATTTAGGATCCAATACTTTTCTTTGAAAGAAGAAGTTAACCTTCTTGACTTTTAGATTAGTATTGTAACCTAATCCAACTTTGTTAAAAACGGCTCTTTACGAAACTATGCTGTGTTCAAGAGTTTTTCTTCCTTTTATGAACTTGCATAAAAGTTTATTGGAACCTTTGAGTTCTCTCTTGACTTTATCATGCTCGCTCAAGAGTTTTGAAAAATCATTTTTTTTTTTAAATTGACAAGTTGAGATGATAGTTTTTCATTTTCTTTGTCAAAATTCGGATTTTCCTTTTGAAAAACTTTCTCATACTCAAGCTTTAATTTGTATAAATTTTTCTTTAAAGTTCTATTTTCTTTTGAGGCAAATATATAATCTTCCATAAGATCATTAAAATCATTTTTCAATTAATAAAAAGTATAAGATTCACCTAAAGAAGATCACCATCATTGCTATCTGCATCTTCTAATTTCATGAAGCATAGATTGACCTTCTGTTCCTCCTCTTCATTGGAGGATTCTTCATCACTAGAAGTATTGCTTCCATTCCAAGTGGCATACTTTGTTTATCTTTTTGAACCCAATCTCCTTTTTCTCCTTCTTCTTTTTTGCGTTTAAGTTTGGGACACCCGACTTCTTGCAATCATAGCAAATTATTTATGCTTTTTTTTTTTTCCATCTTTTTGTTTCTCTTTGTCCTTAAAGCTTCTTCTTTTGAATCAAACTTTGGAAAGGAATTTCCCAAACCTCTTTGTAAGCAATACCACTTCTTCATCCTTTTCACTAGAGGACTATTCCTTATTCTCTAAAGTTTCTTTCAAAGCAATCCCCCTTTCTTTTTTGGTAGATTTTTCATCTTCTTTTATCTTATAGCTTCGTTACTATTATGCTTAATTTTGAATATTATAAGGTTTTCCACCAAGTCTTCAAGAGTTAGGAAACTTTTTTTTTTTTTATTCCTCAATAGCATCAACCTTGGCATTAAATTTTGTCGGTAAGGATCTTAAGAGCTTAGAGATTGGCTTCTTTTGAGTGAAGACCTTATAAAACCCTTTCAATTCATTCACTATGGCAATGAACCTCTTATACTTTTCACTAATTATCTCATCTTTCTTTATAGTGAAATTTTCAAAGCTTGTAATGAGCATATTAATTTTTGTATATTTCATTTGGTTGGTACCTTTATGAGTGGTTTGAAGTGTATCCTACTTTTCCTTTGTCGAATCACAAGAGGAGACTAGATTGAATTCGATGGCGTCAAGTGTACGAAAAAGTAAGTTCATAGCTTTAAAATTATTTGCTACCTTCTTCTTATCATTTGTTGAATATGTAGAAGGTTTTTTGGGGTATTTGAATTTTCTTTCATCGGAACAAATGTCTCCCTCTCAATCACCTCCCAAAGTTTTAATCCTTTATAATAAATATGAACACTCATTTTGATCTTTCATTGATTGAAGCTAGTTTCACAAAATAGTGGAGGTCTTGTAGAGTATTAACCTTCTTCAAATGAGGAGTTAGATGTGACAGCCATAGAAATAGATCATAAGCTTTAAAAATCATTTAATTTTATATAAAATAGAGCACAAGCTCTTACACTAATTATTATTCTCTATGGCAATGTCTTTAGATGGGGGCGAATCGGAGATTAAAAAATATAATGTAATTTACAACTTAAATGTAATATTTTATAAACATAAATGCACAATATTTAAAATAAATAAATAAGGGATAAATAGTGCTCTGTAGTTTATAGTGGTTCAAAATTCAATCATCTCTCTTACGTCCACTTCTCTCAGGATTCAACCAATCTTAAGGTTCCAATATCAACAAGTTCATAAATGCAACTTTTTATAATAAATTTTTCAGGATTTCGCCCTTATGATAGATTTTTTAGGATTTCACCCAACTCACAAACACAACAATAATTTGAGACAGTACAAGTCTTCTCAAGACTTAAATAAAACTATTTGAATGATTATGATGAAAACTCAATAGCTTAGAAAGAAAAAGCATAAGCAACTATGTGAAGTGCTTAATAAAACAGAGTATGAAAGATTTTTAGATTAAAAAGTGATTTTCACTTGTATATTATATTCATCCACTTGTTCTAACTTCAAATATTTATACTTATATAGGCTTCACCTCTAGGGTAATAAATATTACTGTTCCAATGCATATATGATCAAAATGGTGCTTGAAATCTTGTGCAACGGTTATAAAATCTTTTCAGATTTTTTCAAAGTCCAATAGGTAACATGCGTTATCAGATAGGCAACGTGCATTCCTTAGCCTGTAACACTGGTGAAGTCTGAGGAACATTGGTTAAAAATCTTCCTATCTGAATTTCTGCATTTAGGTAACGTGCGTTCATCCTGAGGGTAACGAGCGTTTCATCTTGTTTAACACTTGAAGAACTTTCGTGAATTTGCTCTATGTGTGAATAGTTCCTCAATTTTTTTGATTAGTAATGCTATTACTCTTTAGGTAACGAGCGTTCCTTCAATACTATTGATCAACCTTCTAAATTTGACAAGATAGTTGTTGAGTTTCAAGTTTTGATCGATGTAACGAGCGTTTTCATAGGGAGCATATATTACCTTGCAGAAAGATAGAATATCTTGATAGAACATGTTAGGGTAAAAATGTTTTAATACGTATGTTTGGACATCATTAAAATAGATATGAGGGCAATATAAATAAATTATAGTTAATTTATGGGTTTTATCTTATATTTTTTAATAAAAATAACAAGTAGGTGGCCACTCCCAACTTTAAAGAATACATAAATAATTTTTCAAAATGTCACTTCTGCGTGAGATTAAATCCAAATAAACATTTTGATTCCTAGCGAACCGAACTAATGCTCAAGCAAGTACTCACAATTAGCAAAATTGAAACCAAACAAAAGTATAAAAGACGGTTCGGATTGAATCTCCAAAATGGGCACGAATATTGGGACATCACTCTTTCCATGCATATCACTTTAATTGTAACAACACAAATTTCACGAGGGAACTTGAGCTTTTGATAGAGAAAGGATGGGACATCTTTCTATTTAAGTGTCCAAGGCCATCCAAGTAGAGGGTTGAAGCAAGCTGGCACATCAATTTGTGATGCCAATTCTAGTTTAGTTATGGATGTTGCTGATACTAAGAACGTGGTTGAATGGACAAGAATAGTCTGTTTGTTAAGCTCCAATGGATTTGTGTCTTTTGCAATTGGATTGAACTCTGTTCTTTTGGGATTCTTGAAGATTATAGAGATTTGTATTCTATAACGATCTTCATTCCTCCAGAATTTGAGTTTGTGGCTTCTCCTTTAACAATGCTTGATAGGATTGTGAGGCTTCACATTTTGCCTCAATGGGTTATATATACAAAACAACAACGTCAACCCCTCTATCTGCACTGGATAATAAGAAACTACCTCCGGCAACATTTTTGGGTAAAATTTATAGGAAATATAATTAGCACAAGCATGAGTAAAAAATGCAGTAGCAAACAAACCAAATTCTTCAATAACATCTAAAAGCCCAGGAAGGCTCGTAAGTTATAGAATTAATTGCGTTTGAAGAGCTTTGATATTTTCTAACAAGTTCTTTAAGAGATACTAGCCTAGTTTTATGTAGATTTGAAATTTATGCTTCCATGAAACCAGCCTGTTTTATACCAGCCTCATTGAAGCCGTCGGAGATGGTATCGAATTTCAGAGAATGATTAACAGTGGATAATGAGCTAATAAGTTCGTTTGATTTGAAAATAAAATTGGTTACTACAAAGGTTCCTTTAAAGCTTAGTAAAGGAAGAATTAGGAGAATAAGAGAAGAGGCTTTAGAATAATTACAAATTGAATAATAGAAACGAAGTACAGCAACGAAAGAAAGCTGCCTGTGAGAGAGAGAGTTAAGGTTTTATAGTTTTAATGGAAAATTTGTTTTTAAGTTTTTGCATAGAGAAGGTGAAGGTTAGTTTGGTCTTTTCCCAAACACATTGATGTGAAAAGCTGAATTTTATGATATAACGGGATGTTTTGGATGTATTTAATATGAATATGAAATGTCTGTGAAATTTAAAATATGCTCAATGATTTTTTGAGTATTCGATAAATTAATTTAAAATATTATTTTAAAATAAAAAAAAAAAAATTAAATATACCAAATTTTTTTAAAATGATATTTTTAAAATTATAATTTTTTAAATTTAGGTTATACCAAACACTCCTATTATAAGATCCATCGTGCTTAATTTACACTCCAACAAACTTAAAAGAAAATAAATACTATATTATTATATATTTATTCCGTTAAAACACTTAATCACATAAAAAAAAAAATTTAAACACAAATAGAAAATTTTATAAAGTACATAAACTAAATTTATAATTATCTCATTTATGTATTCCCAATATTTGATTAAAGAAAAATAATTTTGTGGACTGATTTTACTGAAATATTTGTTGCATGATTTATTTATTGTGTTTTGATTATTACATTATTTTCTATCATTCTCATTTCTGTTTTTAATTTTTGGAAAAAAAATTTATATTTTAAATTTTTTAAAAATAATTTTTTTCGAAGATTAAGGTAATTGTAATTTCTAATATTCCGTGCAACACAAGTTAAAATTTATTCAAATTGATTTTAAATTACTTGAAATCAATTAATTAATGGTATAATTCTGATTGATTTTAGATTATTTAAAATTAAAAATATAATTAAATTAAATTATTGACTTGAACAGTTTGAAGTGTGCTTAATTATTATGAGGAATTAACCAATGGATTTCATGTAAAATTGTGCTTATTTATTTTCAATATTATTTATACTACCTCATTCATATCTTTTTTTTTTATTTTTTTTTTATTTTTTATTTTTAAGTTTAGTTTTAGTTCTAATGGATATCATAATTTTATATTTATTTGTTTGATTTGTCTTTAAGAATCGACCTTTGAATTTAATATGAAAATTTAATTGCTTTATATATTAGGTTGACCTTTATTAGAAAAATAAATTACCATTATCAATTTGATACCATAATAACATATTATAATTAATATTTTTTAAAGATTAAATTTCAATAAATTTGTTGAAAATAATATATTCCAAGCCCGTGCAATGCATGGTTACGAGACTATTTATAAACAATAGTAGCTTCAATAGTTACTTTATGACTTGTTTCTAAGTTGGAATCAAATAGAAAAGAATAAATGATAATGCAAATAATGGAGATTGTTTGAAAAGTTGCGTTCTATATATCAAGCTTGCTTGCTAGGAAGCCAAACTAGCGGCAGCATCATGATAGGATTTGAAAGTATCTGAGGCTGAATCCGATTCATTGCAAGCATGGAACAAGCAAATTTCAGCAATGTATTGAGAAAAATATAACAATAATTTTTTATATGAAATCAAATAAATTAGATTACAAGGACGGCCAAACTACAAGGGTTAGCTCAATTGGAAGCCTACACCAGACATCATTTTTACAATGACATGATATATATAGCTACAAGTTGAAAATGGGGAAATACAAAAAATTTGAAAAATCAAAATTAAGCTAAAATGGTCACTTGACTGCAAGCACAATAATATGTGAAGGAAATAAAAATAATTTCCCTAACAAAAATATTGCCAGACTTTTCACCTGCATAACTCCATAGAATTCTGAAGCTCTTTAGAAATCATGACAGACTCAAACCTTTAGTGCCATCACCGTTCTTTGTTTACTTGAAGTAGTCTTGCCAGAGAATTGTGATAAAATTAGGGTTTTGGCCATCCTCGTCTTTTTGCTTCCGAAGATCCCCATTGCCTTGGATGTACCATGATACTTTTGGAGATAATGGCGTATAAAGATCTGCACATTTGGAATTATCAGACAAACACAAACCCTACTATGTTTCTCTGCATTTTATGATCAATTCTCTGAAGCCTAAGAAAAAGCAACCAGATTGGGATTTTGGCTTCCCCAAAATTAATAAATTAATAAAAAAAATAATAGGTGTTTTCTAATATGTTGTTTACAAATTCCATCCAACAAGTAACACTCACTGTAAGATAATATTGCCACCCTAAAAGAATTTTAATCTCATTCCTTGGTATTCGTATTAAGCACTTTCAGCAAAAGGCAAAGGTTAAAACTCATGTAACATTTTTCTGTGTTTATATTCATAGTTATAATCCTTGTCTTTGCTGCAATGCCATGTTATAGAATAGAATACGCCATATCTTCAATAACTGGGTACTATATATGTCTTGCACAAAATAGTATCAAGGTGTGAAGGGTCCTGGAGCCAGCACCTGAAAGAGGTCAGGCATAAAAGAATCCAAAATTCACTTTCATTTACTGGCCCATCATGAAAGGTTACAAGCAAGCTACCCAAAAAAGTGTAATGAATTCAAGGCTAGTACTTTTCCCTTTTTCCTTTTTAAGTGGAAATAACTTGAAGATGGTCTATCAAGTTCTAAGACAGTATAACAATAATCCCAAATGCTTTTCTCCTCCATTATTATTTGTAATTTTTCCCACCGGTTGTTTTACCACTGTTGCAAGAAAATAAAGAGTCAAGGGGAAAAAAAATTGAAATGCATCAACATGATTAATCAGGAGAGCAAAATGATTTGTTCAAGGTTTCAAAAAGAAACCAGCGAGATAGGGGAAAGAAAATGGAGCTAAGGGAGGGAAGTAGGAGCCAGATCTGATGCTTCAGAAAAAGAACTGCCAGTGAGATTCGAGGCATGTGAATAGTGGGAAACATGGGTATTGTAGAAAGTAATTCTCTATGGTCTGGTAGGACTAGCAACTTTCTGGTTAGCTATAGTGTTTCTAGCTGAATTATTTGTTCATCGACAATAGATTCTAGCAAATCAAAAAGTTAGCGACCTGGATAAGAAAAAGAGCTCAACAGCAGTAGAGGTATCTGAGGCATGAGTTTTTTACACATGCCTTGCAGAATGCACACGGCTATATGATGTCACTTTACTCTAGCTAAGAAGCTGCCTAAGGCATAATGTGCATTGTGCCTCAAGTGCACATTATTCTAGATAACAAAAATTACCAAAAACAATCCCTGAAGATTTAATCTAATTAATATGCTTTAGGTCTTTTCTCTGTACTTAAACAGAGAAATATATGGGTAGGGTAACCGACAAAAACTAAAAACCATCATTTTATTAGATCAGAAAAATGCAATATTTATCATGACAGTGGTGAAGTTTTCATAACAATTTTCTTGGATAAAAAAAAACATACAACACAAACTTTAAAGTTAAAAGCTCTGATCACCAGATGCAAGTAACATTTTATTTCTTCCTTTTATCAATAGTAATATGCATGTAAGAGATGTGAAAGATTAATTGTGAAGCATCAATCTCCCATGGTGCATACTTCCTAATAAATTTTTCTCACTAGAGAGAGAGAGAGAGAGAGAGAGAGAGAGAAAGAAACAGAGGTTTTCGTAAATGAAAGAATCCTAATCCTAATTTTTTTTTTTCAATTGAAATCCTTTTTCTGGAAAGGATTTTGTTTTGGCAGCACAAACAGCAGACAAAGGCAATTCGTAATTCTAGGAGAGAGATGGAGTACTAAATGCTCACGTAAAATGGTGGGAGGTAAATAAGGGTGGGGAAGAAGAAATTTAAGTTTGAGAATAGGGAGCCAAGTATCACAAGAATTTGTTTTGCAAAAAGAGACACACGAGAGAGCAGAATATACAGACCAAAAAGAGGTAAAGAAATATTCAAGACCTCTCAACAAAATGGTATCCATTCACCATTAAAAAGATAAGATCAGAAATCAATTTGTAGGCTTAAAGCCCTAACAAGAACCATAAACAGTAAATAAAATACTTCTGAACACATCAAACTTAAGTCTAAATATGACTTTAGCTGAAAGACAATGAAAATTTTGGTCTACATAATCTATAAAAAAGTACATAGATTAAAAACTGACATAATATCTGATCTCAAATGAAAAGGCAACACAAAATAAAAATTGAATAAACAATGTCAATGTACTCCAGTCTGAATTTTTTTCTGTCCAACCACATACCAAGGACAAAGTAAGGTTAGTTTAGGTAATTTGATTTAGCATCCAATCGAAGTGATATAGGGTAACTGAGACTAGATATTTTCCATTACCAAATTTGCCTAAAAAATCTTATATCATTCAACTGGTGAAAATCCGTCTTAAATTAATCACGACAATCACCTTGTTGTTGTATTCCTCCCCTAATATAAATTTGCCTGGACCAGCTGAATCTTTTGCCCAACACACAGTACAGACACATGAGCTAAGATTAGACCAAAATTGTAAATGATCAGGTGCATGATAAGGCTAAAGAATTCAGAATAGATAATCATAAATAAGTTCATTTTCATCTTCAACAATATCATAATCATTCTTTTAGAAGAATACATGCTCTCGTCATTGGCCCATTTTTAAGCACTCAAGAACATGGACCTAACATGCATTTACTTCATATGCATAAGGGATAATTAAACTGTTGGTATTTGAACTTCGCCAATTTATTCAATTTCAATGTCTACACTTCATTTATTTATTTATTTACAATGTGGACTCTCTTTTTTTTTCAGTATTAGGTGCATTTGGCAAGAAATTTTTGTAAAAACACTAGAATAAACAATTTTACCAAATACACATTGCTACACCAAAACCTCCACCCTATTTATCTCTTTCACTTCCCTTTTTTTTTTTTTTCTCTCTATTACCTTCTAGCTCATTTTTCCTTTAAGAAACTCAAATTTTCTTCCATTGTTCGAAAAAATTCCAATGGAAATGAGAGAAAATGTAACCAAGAGATAGAAAGTGAAGGTCAGAGAGATGAATGGAGTAGAGGGTTGGAGTAAAATAGTTCATTTTATAACTATTGTGATCAACAAATTGTTTCCGTAAGTCAATTATTACGGGTAAATCCTACAAAAAGCAGACTAATGACATACATTATACCTAATTTATTAATAGCAAGAAAATAACTTTGCCTAAGTATGAGTTTCTTGTGTTTAGCTGGTCCCAAGCCCAAATAAAAGGGAAGGCTTGCGGTAGGTGACAGTCAGCGTAAAATTTTGTTATATCTTATGATTATGTTAGACTAATGACGTACATTATACCTAATTTATTAATCGCAAGAAAATAACTTTGCCTAAGTATGAGTTTCTCGTGTTTAGCTGATCCCAAGCCCAAATAAAAGGGAAGGCTTGCGGTAGGTGACAGTCAACGTAAAATTTTATCATATCTTATGATTACGCATTCAACTGATATAAACGTAGGGTTATTCTCTGCTTACTACACTTTTGTACTTTCTACATGCTACATCGGAGCCTTGGTATAGTGAGAAATAGGCAAAAGTGTAGGCGTACCCCAAATGCGACGCACCATATCAGCACACGGATGTGATGCTAAATGAGCAAGAGTTCTCACATGATGGACGGGTATGGGGAAATAAGTTAGTTTAGAGACCAGTTCATAGATGTACTTATAGGAAAGAAAACGGGAAGAAGCAGATTGAGAAAAAAATCAGAGTTCAAACTTGAAATATTGGATATATTACAGGTAAGTTGATGTTGCTTGTCAATATTACAGAGAAGAGAAAAATTAATGTGGCTTGCATCCAATAGACTATATGAGTAGGAGAAAAAATTAAAAAAGTGGGTAATACAGACTATAAATTGTGATATACAGAGAATGAGAGAAATAAGAATGCAATGGGTATCATTTTAGATAAGACACTAAAAGATGTAACGGTTGTAGTGAGAAAAGTAGGGAATAGGATTATCTTTGTTAAGCTAGTTATTGAAAGAAAAGTGATAAATGTAACTAATTTTTATGCTCCACAAATTGGATTAGATAGTGTGAGCAAGCAAAAACTTTGGGAGGATTTGGATGACCTTAAGCAAAGCATATTAAAGGACGAATATATTAATTGATGAAGACCTAAATGAACATGTAAGAAATGATCGACAGGGTTACGAGAGGGGTGCATAGAGGTTTTGGTTGCAGTTTTATAAATGAGGGGGAAAACATCCTTGATTTTTCTATGGCTTATGATATAATCCTAGAAAACACTCACTTTATAAAAAGAGAAACTCATATAATGACTTTTAAAAGTGGACAAAATAAAAAGCCAAATTGACTTTCTTCTCATAAGAAAGACCAATCGAGCCCTATGCAAGGATTGCAAAGTATTCCAAGAGAAGTTTCAGCAAGTCAACATAGGTTGGTAGTTCTGAATAGTAAAATCATGAGAAGGAAAAAGAGGTATAGAAGAAATAAGGCATCTAGAATAAAGTGGTGAGAATTAAAAGTGATGTTTAAGAATGAACTTCTCAAGTCGAAAGCATAGAAATTGGACATGGAGACCAATGCTATGTGGATAGACATGGTTTTAAGGATTAGAGAAATAACTAGAAAAGTTATGGAAAAATCTAAATGATGTGATCCTAACAAGCTTGCAAGAATACCATGAAAAAGCTTCAAAGTAATATGATTGAAGTAGATTTCCAAGGAATTCTAAATCATCAAGAAGACATAAATAAGCGTAAATGCAATATGCTACACATGTATATTGGATCAACTACAAGAACTAGAGACAAAAAGATGAAAGAGCCAAGGGACAAATTATATCCAAGGGAGTTCAACTGGCCAAATTAACTTAATTCAAGCTCGGGATCAAACAAAAGACACTAAATTCAATTATAAGTTTAAATGGGACCGAATGACATTGATTCAAGAGCAAAGTGGGCCTACCATGTTGAAATGACACTTTTAACCTTTATGATGGATTTGAATTGCTTCAAGACATTACATCTGGGATCGTTTGAAGACTTCAAGATTGTTTGCAACAATTGAAATGGTCCTTCATCTAATTTGAGCAAATCAAATCATTCTATTATGTTTTTGGGTTGTTTTCGTTATACTTAAGCCTATATTTTATTTGGACATCCTTTAATTATTTTTTTAGTGAGTTTTGGGCCTATTTTATATTAGCTTATAGCCTAAAATAAATTTAAATATTTATTTTTATTTTATATAGGAAGCTTATCCTTATCTAATAAACTTATCATTATTTAGGAAGTTTAAATTAATGTTTTCCATGTAACCAAGTCTCTATAAATATTTAGCTAACTCATGTATTTGAGAACTTCAGTTACAAATTTGTAAGATAATTCTGTCAATTTTGATTCTTGCTAAGAATCGTCTAGAACTTATCAAAGGTAATCACCAAGGTTCTTGACACAAGTACATTGACGGGTCGAGGTTTTTCTTGTTCGAATCTTATTTGACTTTCCAAAGGGTCACTTCCAAGCGTAAAGATCGTTGGATTTCAAAGTAAGTTGATTGAGATTCGCATTAGTTTGATATCAGAACTTAGACTCTAAATCAAATTTTCATATCTTTATTTTAACTTGTTATTACATTTTTTTGTTTATGTTCTTTTCCGTTTCTTTTCGTTCCTTTCCGCTTTTTTGTTTCCTTGCTTATTTTAGTCATAATTTTATTTGTTCTTGTGTTGAAAAAAAAAAAAAGGAACAAATTTAAAAAAAATCCAAAGAGTGGTAAAAGGATTTTATATAGAAAAATTTAATTCCTAGTGTAAATACAAAAAAATTTCTTTAATTTTCGATTCCTTTGCTATTCGAAATTAATATTTCGTAATTATTCCTTTTCGTTTCAATTTTTTTTCCTTTTTCGTTTAATTTAATTATAGTCCCAGCACGTTTAATTTCTTTCCTTAATTTTTTTTTTCTTTCAAATCGTTTTGCTCTAGAAGGTTCCTTATCCAAATCGATTACAAGATCTATTAATTTTGAGTCAAAAATTCTTATTTCCACTTGGTCAATTGTTGAATTTTATAATTTGATTACTTTGGTTTGTTTAAGTAACTCTTGGAAGAACTTTAAACCAGAGTTGAGTTATAAAAGGAAAAAGTGTGAGCTTATCTAGAGAAAATCCATTAAAACTATGTGATTAATCACGAGTGAACTTAAGTGACGTCAATAGTTGAGCGAAATACATAAAAGAGTGAAGTGAGATATTCTTTTACTTTTCTAACATTCTTTGTAAGATATCATAATGAGTAACGAAACAAAAGATGTCAAAGCAATTGGAGATCTTTGAAAAGCACTTCCAAACCATAAACTTGAAAAGATGAAGATCGAATGAAGAGACTAGAAGGCTCAATCTCAAGGAGGCAAAATCCAAATGCTCCAAGACAAGTTAGAAGGGTTCTAAGGCACGATGAGGTGGAGTCAAATAGTGAAGATAATAGCGATAGGAGTGAGGTTGATGACCAATCCGCTATTGTCATTATGGATAGATTAGTTCAAGGTAGTGAAGGAGAATTGGTGGTCATTAAGCGTGTGTTCGAGTGTGCAAGCATTGGAGGATGAAGTACAATGTGACACAAAATTTCAAACTAAACGCCACATCAAAGATAAGGTATGTCGTATGATCATTGATAGTGGCAATTATATTAATGTTGCTAGCACTGATTTAGTTGTGAGATTGAATTCACCCGCTATGAAACATCCAAGGCCATACAAGTTAAGATGGTCGAATGAAATTGGGGAGCTCGAGATAAATAATTAAGTATTAGTTTCATTCCCTATTGGAAGGTATAAGGATGAAATTTTATGTGATGTTGTACCTATGCATGTTGGACATATTTTGTTGGGAAAACCATGACAATATGTTAGGCAAGCAAAGCATGATGGTTACAAGAATATATATTCCTTTGTAATGAAAATAAACCAATTATTCTTGTACCATTAACTTTTAGATAAAATGGATGTGTGGTCCTATTAGAATGGATAAAATATGCAATGAAAGGATTAGAAATAAAGTGGGAGTCGTTTCGATTAAGGATAAGATGAAATAATAGAAATTAAATGGTTTGGGCATATGAAGCAGAAACCTAGGGAGACTCCAGTTCGGAAGATTAAACATATTATGATAAAAGAGAGGAAGAAGGGAAGATGTAGGCCTAAATTAACTTGGAGGAGAGGAATATAATATGATTTAAATGCTTTACAAATATCAGAATATATCGTCCAAAACCGTTTATAGTGGAAACAAAGAATTCATATAGTTAACCCCAATTAGTTTTGGGATTAAGTCTAAGTTGAGTTGAATATTGATAGCAAGGAAATATACCTAAATTATCAAGAGCAAAATTTGGCCAAATGCACCTATTGAAAGAGAAAAAAATTTCCATGCACACACTCGATTGTAAAAAGAATAAGGTGCAAATGCTGAAAATAGAAATATTTAAAAGTTCATATGTTAACCATGTAATTATGCCTTTGCCTACACGTATAGATTGATTAGAAATTTATCAGTCTCTAAATTAAGCCCATCAATCATATTGGAAAAATAAAATTCTCAAAGAGTTATAACTTTTGCTTACATTTGACAAAACAAAACTTTTTTCCCTTTGATTGTTTCCTTGCATATTTTAAAATTTTCATGTTATATATGATTTTGAAGCTATCATCTTTAGAAATCTCTAAATCAAATATCAGCCTCATACAAAGCTTAAATTTGTGATAGATCTAACATTGCAACAATATGCCCATCCAATCTAAAACACAAACATGCAAAATTTATTTTATGCCAAAGTTCATGAAATAAAACTCAAATCCCATTTAACATGTAGAAACAACTGCGCAATAAAATCCAAAATAAAACATGCAAATTTATATCATATTAGAAGCTCACAATATGAAGTTAGAATCCATGATAAATTACACAAATAGTCATTAAACTTTACACTTAGTTACAATAGGAGCTCACATGACATCAATTTTCATTTTTTTTTAGTCACTAAGTTTAATTTATGTTCTAATAAGAGGTTACTCACCAGAACCTGACATGACATAAAAGTAAAATATTCTATTGAAGAAAAAAAAATTATAACATAGCCAATTTGGAATCCACTCACAAAAAAGCATACTTTTTTTCTTTTTCTTTTTTTAACTTATTTTAATCGGGTGGGCTCTAATTGCTGATTAGATGAATGAGGGTATCCTAAATTAGCTTACTAGGAGAGAATATATTTTTTTTTCAATGGCATGTTCCATTTTTAGTGTCATATTAGTATTTTGGACACCAGATTCCAACAGGTGAAACAAAAATTAAAATTTGTTGACTGAAAAATGACAAATTGAAATTACATAACCTATTGAAACTAAGTGTAAAGTTTGGTGGTCACTATTTATGTAACTTACCCTTAAAAACCCATGTTAACATGGCAATGACTGCACAGTAAAATCTCTTTTTAACATTTAGTTACACCCATAATATATGTCCATCCAATCTAAAACAGAAACATGCAAACTATATATATCATATTAAAGCTACAACGTGAAATTTGAAACCTGATTTTCATATGGAGCAACATCTGACATTAAAGAGAAATTTGAGCTTGAATTATTCAGCCATAGAATTCCAATTTAGCAAGACAGACTCGAAACTAAAAATTTCATCCTATTTAGGGTAGATCAAAATCTATACCTAAAAAATCACTTTTCCTGTATATGTGTTGCTCCAAAAGATTTTTTTTATTTTTTATTTTTTATTTTTTGTATTTATATGGTAACAAGCATATTGCAATTGGAAGTAGAAAGAAACTGTATATGTATCACTGTTCACACATTAAACATATGTAATGCACTCAGATTTAATGTGTAGCATTGTTACAAACACATTTTCAAGTGAGAATACTGCAGTCCGAACTATATGCTTGAGGCATACCTGTTATGAAAGGAGGATCAGGCTCTCTCGTACTGTGTAATACAGCAGTCCCAGATAACACAGTAATAAACCCACAAAGCTCAGATGCTATGCTGCTTGCACTTTGACCAGAATAATCCTACAGAAAACATACAGAAAATTATATGCATTGTGCACACTCTCTTCCCACCCTTGAGAACTGTGCATACCTTGAACATTATAGCACTGGCGAATATTGTAAAAGATGTGAACATAGCATAATAGATTGGAGAAACAACTGCTGTGTTGAAAGTATCCAATGCCTGCAACCATGCCAATGTCATTAGATAACAGCTCAACTTGGACTAGCCATAATTCAGGCACATCAGTGCAACATCTTGAATCTATACATTGGGTGGGGGAGTATTCCAAACTGCAGGAGAGGCACAATAATCTGACATGCATATTCAAAATGAACTTCATCTACAAAGAAATGATAGAATCACTTGTTTCCAAATACCATTAACTTTTCTATAACATTATCTTATCCGTTAAAAGAAGGCAAAGACAACAAAGAAACAAAAAAGGATGGCATATAAAAGCACATATACAATACAAAAGCACAACAAACTCTGTTCAGGGAGCTATTTATGCAGCACATTCTTTCCAACAATATCATAGATTAAGATGACTACAACTTGATCTAGGTTGCACTTGCAGGCTTAGTCTAGTGGTATGTGCATATCTCACCTGGACAAAAGACCTATCAGTCCACCACACCCCCAACCCACCACCACCACCCCACCCCCCACCCACCACCTCCCCTCTCCCCTCCCTCTTCTTTCTTCCCCAATGTTCAAAAACTTGATTTAGTTTGAACTTTCGCAGCCATATCTTTGAGGATCTAGTATGGATTTCCAGTGAGGTTCTTCCATCATAAATTTAAAAGAGCAACGGTTATGAAAGCACAGCACTGCAATTTAACAGCCACAGCCTGTTAATACACAATTTTTTTTTTATCTATGCATTTTTAAAACCCCTTTTAGCAACGAGGGAAATAGTAGCAGCCGGATATTTCAACTATGGATTGAATAATTACTTAAAACTAGTCGTTCACCTGCATGTTGCGACTTACAATTTGACTTGATTTATTTAAAGTTTTTGTTACAAGTATTTTGACCTTTTCGTTCAAATCCAGTTAAACTTGAACAAACTAAACTCTTCCTTCTTTTTTTAAATTCTTTGTTTATGAACTCCATAGTTGTGAGAATTCAAAAAAAAATTTATATATTTCTTTTAACTTTTTTATTTTCTTTTTTATCTTTCAACTAAATATACAGAATAAAATCTTAAAAAAGTAAATAATATAAGAAAAACAAGTAACACCAATCAAATTTAGATTCAATTTCAATTTTGTATTACTACAGTGTGAAATATATTAATTTTTCTGAGGAAACATATTAATTGAATTTTTTATTTAAAATTAAAATATAGATTGTTTTGAATTAATATTTTTTATTATTCCAAAATTCTAAAATAAAATTTTAATTTTATGATTTATCAATTTAATGGACTTTTATATTGATTAGAAAAATGTCAAATTGGAAGCTAAAAAGGAGTAGGAAGAAAAACCAAGACGAAGCAAAGCTTGACAACTTGAAAGCTAAGGCTGATGTGTCTTCATAATATTGAACCTATTGTGTACTTGTCAACAAAACAGATCTGATACATGGCAAATTCTGACCTAAATGACTTTTAAGACTTGCTTTTATTAAATATATACTGATTAATCAAGTATTCCAATTTTTTAAAAGAATAACGCATGCTAATACAGGGAAATGATAAACTACATTACTATTTGTAGAGAAGGGGCCCTTTTGAGTAATTAGAAACAGGTAGTGTTGCATATAAGTAATGCTCGGGAATAATTCAGAGAGGGTGTGAGAGGAGTGGGCAGTCTAAGTGGACATAAATGTCATATGGAAGGTGAAGAATAAAATAGAATACTAAGTTAAGATTGTCTATTAGAAAATACTCAATAAAATATACATAAAGATGTCTCAAGATGAAATCTATGTTTAGGTAATATAATGTAGAGAAAAAAAATATGAAGAGAAGTCAGTGAGAGAACAAATGATCTAAATAAACGAGCAAGAACCAAAAACCCCGAATATAGTATTTGTGGGAATATTTATGGTGATAAGCAAAAGAGACTATAATCTATTAAGGTGAACTCCAGAAATCTTTTGGTTAGAAGTAAATGGATAAGTGACATTTACAATAGAGCGTTACATGGTTGACAATTAGATCTACTAGGAAAGAAAGGTTAAAGAACGACAGGCTCCCCTTTAACGGCCCCCCACTCCTAGCCTACCAAGTCAAAACTCTTTAAACCACCCCATAAATATGAAAATTAATCATGAAACTCTTATTTCCATATATTTACACTATTTATAGTTAACTAATGATACATCCACATTAGAGTTTAGAAAAATCTCCTGGGTCTTATGCAAGATGGCAAGGCCTGCTAACTTGCATTGACATGTCAGAAAGTAAATCAAACTTCTTATCGACCCAGCATTCCTCTCTCTCTCCCCCCTCTTCTTTTGTTATAGCAGTTACCAAAGGTTCCTGAACTCACTAAATTGTTGTTTGACTTTCTTATGGTACCTAGTGTATGTGTGCTTATAGTCAATCCATCGATAAGATTATTGGCATTTACAATTTTTCCTCTCTCTCATACAATGCTAGGTGTAATGGTTGGTTGTACTCTCCTTTCAAAGATAGAATCAAAGAGAGGAAGCCATCGTAAGGCAAAGTGATGAAAAACAGAAGACTACCTTCATTACTAAGGATGCTTTATGGATCGCTAGTTATGTCATTTGGGTTTTCTAATGCTCTATGAACATTTATGCGATCTATGAACCACCCAGTCTTTTAGCCATTCATTGGTTGTTTTCTTTCATTCACTTTAACAATATCCCCATTACAGTAAAACCACAAAGGAACACATCAACCACCTAGAATAAGTCATGAGAGATCTGCAGAAAGAAACTCTATGTTAATTTGAAGAAATATTGTTTCCCAAATACAAGTGTATTATTATTGGTTTTTCCCCTTCCTTCTAGAGGTGTTGAAATTTTAAATAATGGAGTTAAAAAATGGCTTTGGAATCAGGAATAGTGCATGGAATTCGATTGAATTAGACTAAATTGGACGGAGCAGACCACCACCATTGTGAATTTTTTACAAAATGAACATTAAATGAAAAATTTAACTAAATATTATTATAAACTTGCGTATCAAGGGGAAAATAGTCAAAGAAATAATTTACTGCTGTTGAAATCAGAGATGGGAAGAAATATTTGTGTATTGATTTTGTACAAAATTACATCTATATATACATATTAAGAAGGATTTATAAGGAAAGTAATCTTCATGGAGAATCCCTCTAATTAAGCCAATAATTCATTCTAACAGCTGTGTATTCTGTAACACTCCCCCTAAAGTTGGAGCGTAGATATTAATCATACCCATCTTGTTACAAATATAATCGACCCTAACCCTATTGAGCCTTTATAAAAATGTTTCCTAGTTGTTCTCCAGTTTTCACATGTCCCGTAGAGATCACATTCTGTTGCACCTTTTCACGAACATAATGACAGTCAATCTCAATATGCTAAGTTTGTTCATGAAATAGAGAATTGAAAGCAATGTGAAGAGCAACTTGGTTATCACACCACAGCTTTGCCGGTACTAAGACTTTAAGGACAATTTCAGCTAAAAGCTAATATGGATTATCTCACACACAGACTGTGTTATAGCCCTATATTTTTATTTTGCACTGGATCGAGATACAACATTTTATTTCTTACTTTTCCATGAGATCAAGTTCCCTTCGACGAAAACACAATAACCAGTAGTTGATCTTCGATCAATCTTAGAACATGCCCAATCTGCATCTCAGAAACACTCGATATGAGTGTGTCCATGATTCCTATACAACATTCCCCGTCCTGGAGCTCCCTTTAGATAACACAAGATCTATTCTAAAGCTGACCAATGATGAACCATTGGGGAGGATATGAATTGACTAACAATACTAATAGAATATGTAATATCTGGACGAGTTACTGTGAGATAGTTCAATTTTCCAACCAGTCTCCTATACTTATCAGGATCTTCAAATAAGTCACCATCTTTTGTGAGTTGCAAATTAGTAAGCATTGGGGCACTGCATGGTTTAGTCCCCCAACTTTCCAGTCTCAATTAATATGTCAAGCAGATATTTTCTTTGAAATAAAAAGATGTCTTCCTTGCTTCTTGTCACCTCAACTCCCAAGAAATATTTTAATATTCCCAAATTCTTCGTGTGAAACTGACTGTGAAGGAAGGATTACAAAGAGGAGATTCCCATAGTATCACTTTCAGTGATGACAATATCATCCACATACACCACAAGGAGAATAATACCAAATACAAAATATTTATAAAAAACTGAATGATCAGACTTGCTCTCATGCATTCCAAATTGTTCCACTACCTGACTAAATTTTCCAAATCAAGCATGAGGACTTTGTTTCAAACCATATAGGGATTTATGAAAATGACAAACTTTCCCACACTCCCCCTGAGCAACAAACCCAGGTAGTTGCTCCATATAAACCTCTTTCTGTAAATCACCATGTAAAAAAGCATTCTTGATATTTAACTGATATAGAAGCCAATCATAAGTAGCTGCCATAGATATGAACAAAAGAACAGAGGTTAATTTTGCAACAGGAAAGAAAGTGTCAAAATAATCTACACCATAAGTCTGAGCATAGCCTTTAGCCACAAGGCGGACTTTAAGTCGAGTCACTGAGCCATCTAAATTAAACTTAACTACAAACACCCATTTACAGCCAACAACTTTCTTTCCTGTAGGTAAATCCACTAAATCCCAAGTACTATTAGCATCGAGGGCATTCATTTCCTCAACCATAGCAACACGCCAGCCAGGATGAGATAAGGCTTCCTTAATAGTTTTCAGTAGGACAACAAAATCAAAGGGAGCAATAAAAGAATAGGAAGAAGAAGACAAGTGATCATAAGAAACAAAAGATGGAATAGAACAAGTACATTGATGTTTACCTTTACGAAGGGCTATAGGAAGGTTAATATCACCAGTCATTGGATCTGATTCCGAAGAAGATACAGGTGTCGAACATGTTGTAGGTAGGTCTTGTCGTCTGGAATAGATCTGGTGAATAGGAGATTTTGGTGGTGGAGGTATTGCAGGTGAAGCAGTGGGTGCAGTAATAGAACTTGTGGACTGATATGTGACATAATAAACTAACAGATCATCATTCCCCCCCGATTAGAAGAAATGGAGGAAGTAGGAAAAAATGGAATATGTTCCTGAAAGGTAACATCAGCTGATACAAAATACCTGTTAATATGAGGACAATAGCATCTATATCCCTTTTGAAGACGAGAGTAACCCAAGAAAACACATTTTAAAGACTTGGGATCCAACTTATTGACCTGAGGACGAACATCATGAACAAAGCAAGTACCGCCAAATATTTGGGGTTCAATAGGAAACAAAGGATTGGTGGGAAAAAGGATATTGTAAGGAGTCTCACCTTGAAGAATAGATGAAGGCATGCGGTTAATCATAAAGCTGGCTGTGAAAACTGCATCAGCTCAAAATTGTTTAGAAACATGTATTTGAAATAAAAATGTCCTGGTTGTTTCAAGAAGATGTCATTTTTTTCTCTCAGCCACACCGTTCTGAGATGGTGTGTCAACACAAAATGATTGGTGAAGAATGTCATTTTGAAACATGCAAGTCTGAAAAGAATCAGAAAAGTATTCTTTGGTATTGTCACTTCTTAATGGATGTACAAAACTATTAAATTGTGTTTTAATCTCCGCACAAAAAGCACGAAAATGAGAAAATAATTCAGAACGATGCTTCATTAAATAAAACCAGGTTACACGAGAAAAGTAATCAACAAAAGTAACAAAATATCGAAATCCAGTTTTAGACACAGCAGGACATGGACCCCAAACAACTGAATGAACTAACTCAAAAGGAAAACTGGCTCATTTATTGGCTTGAGGGACTGAAGGCAGACGATAATGTTTTTCAAACTGACACGACTCACAATTTAAGGAAGATACATGATAAAATTGATGACATAATTTCTTCAACAAAGGTAAAGAGGGATGCCTCAATCGACAATGTGCATCAAAAGGAGTTAAGACAATTGAAGAGGTAATGGATTTGGCTACTTAAGTATCAAAAATGTAGAGCCCATTTGATTCATGTCCTTTACTAATAATCATTTTCGTCATAAGATCCCGAATAAGATAATAATTAGGAAAAAATAAGATGCAACAATTAAGCATACGAGTAAGTTTGCTCACAGACATTAAATTGAAGGAAAAACCCGGTATACTTAATACATAAGTCAAGGAAAATAATGGAGTTGAATTAACAGTTATGGACCCAATAACAGAAGATGTAGAATCATCAGCTAAAGTAACATTAGTAGAAGATATATGAGGCTGAAATGTGGATAAGAGACTAGGATTAACTGTCATATGATCCGTGGCACCAGAATCAATGACCCATTGAGAGGAAGTAGAAAGACGATACGTATTTGGTTTACCTAACTCAGCAATGACAATTATAAGACGAGATGAATGTTGCAAAGTTTCTTGGTACTCGGTGAATTTAGCATATTCTTCTGCAGAAACTATAGATGAATTAGTAGTTGCAACATGAGCTAAGTGGGTTTTCTGAGTTTTATCATGCAACTTCCAGCATGTGTGTTTGGTATGGCCTGACTCAACACATTAATAACATATTACTCCCCCTTGTTTCCTGACTCCGATTGTCTCCTCTGTTATTACCTCTGTGATAAGATTGCCCAATTACAGAGCCCTTATTATGACTGACAAGAGCACTTGAATTCTGAAAAGATGGAGGAACAAAAGCATTTGTGTCTATGCGCAATACTCTAGTAAACACCTCTTGCAAGGAAGAAATTTCAACACTAGAAAGAATCTAGGATTTAGCAACCTCAAATTGAAAATTAAGACCAGCTAAAAAACTCATTACGACCATTTGCTTCCGTTGAGTATGCTGGACTTTGATATCAATACTAAGCGGTAACAAGACATTCAATTCTTTATAAATCTTTTTGAAGTTCAGAAAATAGATCAGGAGAGATTGGTCTTGTTGTTCAACACGATAAAATCCCTTACACACTTCATAAATACAAGACATGTTTCCCTTTCCATAATACATGAATTTTAAGTATTCCATCAACTCTTTCACATATTTACAGTGATTAATCAGACTAACCACTGTAGGATCTATTGAATTACTAATTTATAAAAATAAGCGAGCATCATCTCTTAGCCATTCTTGGCGTGTATTATCTGTGGGTTGATTATCAGTGAGATGGTTGTCTTTAGAAATAATTCTCAAATAAATCCTAATTGTCTTCCACCAGTCTAAATAATTTGAATCAGTTAATTTATATTCTATAATTTTTGACATCATGGGGATAATATCAGTCACCACTAAACTCTTTTGCTCATCAGCCATTGATAAATTTCATAATCAAGCACAAATAGTAACACAGATTATCTAGCAATATGTTAGCCCAAGGTCCACCAAACTAAATTGATATTCAGCAACAAACCCAAAGCCCATACCAAACTTCAAAGCCCAAAATAGCATATAAAGGAAAAGTCCAAACCGAAGCAAAAAATCCTAAACACAGAAGTACACCAAAATAGCCCAAAACACACCACAACCAAAACAAGAAATAGCCTACACAAAATAACCCTCGCAACTGAGAACAACAGCCAACGTAATCGAGCAACAGTGGAAAAGAATAATAGAGAAGGAACCTGGGAATAACAGGGAAGGAACCTGGGAAGTGCATGTACCACAACAAGAGAAATACTAGGCGTGCCAAAAAGAGAGAGGCGACATCGGAGAATCTGATAGGATGGTGAAACTCCAATGTATGCACCTCCACAAGCAGGCACGGGAAGTAGGTGGCAGACTCCTCCAATGGCGTGTGAAGCTCACGTTCCGAGCTTCTAGGGACCGGATTATGGGAACACATTGATCGGTAGGTGGCGCTTCAGACCTTGTCGGCTGTGAGTGCAAATGGTCACTCGAATGGGTGACCCATTAAGATCCTTAACCTTCTGCTCACTGGGCAGAAGCAAAAATATCAAACTTCTGCTCATTAGGCAGAAGTGAAATGCATAAAAAAAATAAAAAAAAAATTATCAGAAGAGGTCTGATAGCTCTGATACCATGTTGAAATCATAGAAGGGGAGATATATTTGTGTATATTGATTATGTACAAAATTGAGATATATTTGTGTATATTGATTATGTACAAAATTACATCTATATATACAGATTAAGAGAGATTGATATGAAAAGTAATCTTAATGGAGAATCCCTCTAATTAAGCCTATAATTCATTCTAATAGCTATGTATTATGTAATAATTGCAAACAGTTATTTCAAAAATAAATATATATATATATATATATATATATATGAATGGGTCGTGATACTAAATTATTACAAAAATTTGAGGCAGTACAACCCATCATGACTTGTGATGGGTAGCAATGCCTCACCGGTATACTTCTTTCTTTTTTTTATCTTTTTGCTTTTTCAATTTGTTTTATTTTCCTCTTAGAATAAGACCAAATAATTGTCTAGTGGAGAGCTAGGAACATAAAAATAAAATAGGATATGTCATTCACTTTTTTCAGTTTTATCTATGTACAAACACAGTTGTTGGACAAAGTATCCCACAACAAATAATGATAAAATATATAAAGGACTTATAAGTGAGTGGGTGTTGGACCTAGTACAAGCCAATTGGTTTTGTACAAGTGGGTTTCAACACTTACCCACTTATAAGCCCACATGTGTATGGACCCATAACCTTTAATATAATATTAGAGCTTCATGCCCAAATGAGCTAGATCCTAGGATCCATATTCAAGCTCCCCATTGTGGACTGATGATGATGCGAGTCTAGACCAAAGCTGAAAAAGAGATGTTAGCTAGTCCATTTATGAGTAGGTGTTAACCGGCTTGTTGATATTAAGCCATGGGCTAAGCCCGGTTGCATTTGAGAGGGGTGTGTTGGAAAAAGTATCCCACATCGAATAATGATAAAATATATAAAAGACTTATAAGTGAGTGGGTGTTGGACCTAGCACAACCGACTTGTTGATGTTAGGCCATGAGTCAAGCCCTGTTGCACTTGAGAGGGGTGTGTTGGGAAAAGTATCCCACGTCGAATAATGATGAAATATAAAAGACTTATAAGTGAGTGGGTGTTGGACCTAGCACAAGCCAATTGGTTTTGTGCAAGTGAGTTTCAATATTTGCCCACTTAAAAGCCCACATGTGTACGGGCCCATGGACTTTAGCAGTTATCCTATTAGGATAAAAATATACTTTTATTCTATATAGACTTTTTCTTAAAAAAAAAAAATAGAACAATTTATCTAACAAAATATAAATTTCTGAGGGGTGCATATATTTGTTTGATACAAAAAGTAAGGATTAACGGTCTAAATTAAAAACTAAAAGGGCCAATTCAATACAAATTTAAATGGCAGCTTACTTTACTTTAGAACTTTGGAAACATAAAAGCCTATTTCAGGCATTATGATTGAGAGAGAACAACAGTATCTTCATTCTTTAACATTAACCTCCCTCCCTCATTCCTTCCTCATCTTTCTCCTTCTGCTGGAACACCATATGGCACCACCTTATCCTCTATCCAAGTAAGCCCCACCACTGCTCCCCTCCCTCCCCCTCCCCCTCCCCCACCCCCACCCTACCAAAAAATAATTATTAATAAGAAGAAGAAGAAATAAGAAATTTTCTTTCCCTCCCCCTTCTTATCTTCCTTTGCTTGTCCATTATGGCTAGTACAGGCCTTGCATCATCATGAGAAATTGCCGCTATGGCCAATACTCCATTTCAATGTGATTTCCAATTCTTGGTATTCTAATAGACAATATTGCATCAAAAGGCCATAATGGTCGATATGTTACATATTCCTTTATTTAAAACCCTACCACCAAGAAGCCAAAGGAACTAATTTTGTTTTCCATGAAAAGAGAGAAAAAAAAGTATTATGTAGCTACAGTGCAGTATTATGCCAGTTGAAAAGAAAAACTTCATGCACATCAATACAAATAGACTATCTATTTAAAAAATGTGAGTACTAAATAATTTTAAACAAAATTGATACATAACAAAGGCTCATTGCATTGAAAATTTGATGGAACAAGGAAATGCAATTCAGGCACCAACAATTATATAAAAATTATTCAGGAGCCAATGGAAGTATAAAAATCATTCATTTTGAATTGTGATTATCAAAGAATTATAATATGAGAGAGAAAAGCTTATTATGATACTGACCATGTTTAGATAATTTAATTGAGTGATGATACAGGTAATTGCAACCATTGCAAAAATCCAAGTCTGAAAATATTTGGCCTGGTTTATCCCTTCCAGTGTTAATTCTATTGCAATGCCAATAGCTTTTATGCTCATAACCTGCAAAACAGAAAATTTTGTTCCTTCTTACTGAAATTAAAAAGCAAATGTCCCATTAGAAGTAAACTTTTAAAGCACATTTGCAAACAACAATAGCTTAGCCTCCACATTCCAGTAGAGTTATAAGTAACTAACCGTCAATGATCCAATCATAGAGCATATTCCTATATAGATGATGATGTTGGTCTGGCCATAGCGGGGAGCACAATACAAGATCAGCACCAATGCAACAGCAACAATGGAGGCTGTATATAAAAGAAATGCTGGACGAGAAACGGCACAAACTGATTAGGAGGAAAGCGAAAAACAAGAGAAGGTTAGTATCCTATTTTTTAACTTCTTTTTGTAAAGAACTAGTAGAATTACCTGGTTGGATAGCTAATTCCCAGATTTCTTCAACAGAACTAATGGATTGTTCTTCAGGTGCATGTAGTACGATCATCGTGGAACCCACTATGCACAGAAGACAACCCAACATTCCCATTTTTTGTAGTTTCTCCTTCAACAAGAAATGGGCTAACACAGCACTACCCATTTTTCATGCATTCATAAAAAACACTACACTAATTAATTGTCATTGATTGGCAACAGAAAACAAAAACACCAGAATAAGAAAACTATAAAAAATGGAGAAGTCCAAGAACACACCCTATGATTTATGGAAAAGTCCAAGAATACACCCTATGATTTGCCCATCAACGCTTAGAAAAGACAGTAGAATGTCACTCTTAAGCTCCAAGTAAATCCCTTTGTTAGCAATTGAATATCGATTCACATAACACCATTAATTTCTACTTATGTGCACATAAATGAAACTATTTTGAAATAAAATATTTGTTCTGCCCTTGACTACTTTGACATGGATTCAATATGGAGATGCTGTCAATAAAGCCAGGCCCACTAGAGAAATTTTATTGCCATGCCAATTAAAATATTACTTATTATAAAAAAATTTAAGAAATTTATTAAATGTTTTTTTTCTTTTTCTTTCCTTTCTCTAGTTCACAGCTGCCACCACCTCCCCATCCCACCATCCAAAAACTTCCATCACCAATCTACCACAAGGTTCAATCCAAGCAGCAATACATACGACAATAATTAATGCAACTTTATAGTTCTATAAACCATGACAATAATCAATGCAACTTTATAGTCTATAAACCTGTCATCAGAAAATGCAGTCATTCAAGAAAAATGTACTACATCCTTAACTTTCTCATTATTATTAACAGTCAACAAACATCAATTTTTATTCCAAAACAACAAAATTATTAAAGAAAAAAAAGGTAGAAAATAGTATCTGATTTGAAAGCTACTAGCCTTTGGAGTATGACATATAAAGGGAAAGAGAAGTCAATCAGATCTCAGACCAGCAATGATGAAGGTTCTTAGCAACCAGACAGCAATTATGGAGGTAAAAGGTGAGGTGACAGCTATGCTTGCACAGCTGCTAACAGTGTTGGAAAATTGGAATCATTCAAGGAATAGCCAAACAAAAATGATAAAATTAAAACAAAAATGATAAAATTAAGGCAACATTTATGCTTGCACAGCTGCTGTGTAACACCTCAACCTAAACTCTATAGGAACCCTTAAGGAGGACTTAGGGGGAAATTTTTTCTTTCTTTACAATATGTTTATATGATGTATATATGCATGAAATTGATACTTATGCATGTTATATAACCTAATTTTAGGCATAGAAGTAGTTTAAAGTCAGTTAGGACAAAATCGAAAAATTTTGAATTTTTGGTAAACTGGGGGTAAAATTGTCATTTTGCAGCCCCTTCGAGTTTTTATGGATTTAGCATTATTTTTGAATAAAGAAAAGAATAAAAGTGAATGTAAATGGACTTATTTTCTTTATTTGAAAATCATACAGAAAAATAAACCCGGTTGAAGACAATTTCCGGTAAGCAGCTCAATTGAGGTGCTTGAGATCCTTCGGTGTGCACTAAGGGCATTATGGTCTTTTTCCTACACAATGAGGGATTATAAAATGTGTATAATCTTATGATAATAGTTTAGACTTGATTAAATCCAACCATTGGATCAAATGATGGAAAATCGGACGGTTGGATCAATCGGGTGCAATTTAGCTATCATAAGCTCAATCTACTGAATTTTTTCCTTTTGGTTTATGATTTGGTGTGGGAAATCTATATGTTATCCATTTAGGTTGACTTTGGATTAACCAATGGTGTAAAAGTATAAGGAATGGATGGCTGGATGGCTATTTTACACAAAAAGTACCAATACTTCATTCCATCCAATCTCACCATTCATTAATAAACAATTTCCCACCTCTTCAGCCATTTCTTCTTCTTCCTTAAGCAAAAACCTGCAGCAAACCTCCATTTTTAAAGCTTGAAGTTTCGACCACTTCACCTTTTGTCCATTTCTTATGTTTTTCTTCCAATTTTTGATAGAAATGGACTAATTCTATCATCCTAAACACATTTTTAACCTTGAAAT
>CANXYC011052192.1:0-21899 GCA_948193065.1 Aleurites moluccanus | reverse complement strand
CTCCCAAAGTGCACAATGGACCAATGAATTTACTCTCATTGGGAAGAGCGTTCTATCCATGGGTCATGGGTATCAAATCATAAAAGTATATTGGTCGCAAGACCATCATCATATATTATTATCCAAACCGGGTTCACAAGCAAGAATACATAGACTTGATCCAAGAATATTGATCAAGCCATTCACATGGTTCAAGTATATATATATATATATATGTGTGATAAGAAAATCAACATAAGGATATTTTGATCATTTTTAATTCCAACGAACAATAATCAAATGGGATGTTCATACTTACCTCTTACACAAATTCTTTTAATTTCTCCTTAGCAATTCTGCCACTTAATCCCTCAATAAATTTTGAATTTCTCCTCCTAAGAAAGTCCCAAATATACAAAAATTAGGGTTTCTCCAAACTAATAATATTCCACATGATTTCCCATTAATCTAATTATTTTAGAATTTCTATTCTTAATTTCCAACAACAATTTCATTTATTTCTTAAAGAAAACTACATTAAATTTCACATTAAATTTTCGGACTTACTGTTCACAGCAGTCTCAACCTCCAAATTTCTCCCATATTAATTACCATTAATTGCTTAAGATCACTAACAATAATTTCTATATACCCAAAATTAATTATCCTAACCCATAGACTTAAATAAATCCAAATAAATAACTTAGGAAGAAAATTTATCTTATTTTCTCCAAACTGTGATTTCTACAAAATACTGCTCAAATTAATAATTCTGCCTTAATATAGACTAATCTAGAAGTCTATTGCATTAATCTAAGCTTTAAAGCCTTAGAATATAAAATGGAACAAATCTGAGAAAGAGACTGAAATTATCGAAGAAAGAAAGAAAATCGTGAAAACGCTACTGGGGTTACTGGGATTAAATAGACCTCTGTCCAGAAATACGCTGGCCAGCTTACCTCGCCAGACCTGCCTCGGCAAAGCTGTCTCGCCTAACCAGCTCGCCATTCCCACTTCGCATTCCCAGCTCGCACTTGCCAGCCCGCCAATCTTGATCTGGCAATGCTGCCTCACACACTCCAGTTCGCATATGCTACCACACGTATGCTGCCTCGCCAGACTCTCCTCGCAACTGTTCTTTGCATATGCCACCTCGGCAATGCTTCTTCACCTCTTCGCTTTTTCGCGAACTGCCACTTCGCACATTCTCTCTTCGCACAATGCCTCTTCGCCAAATCCTCTTTGCCTTAGCTTGTCGCCCAAGCTCTTCGCCTATTGCCACTTCGGCAATCTCACTTCGCCACTTCCCCATCATGCCACCTCGCGTTACCATTCTGCAAAAATATCTTCTCGCAATATGCTAGCTCGCCACAACAAATTCTTCTAAGTTAAACTCCTGCCTGAACATCTCCCACTTATCCAACTCGCAAATGAGCTACAATTATTCAAAATCCCTAATTCTTTTTATTTCTTAAAATCAACAGGCAAGAACACAACATATCAAAATTTCAAATTAGAATAACCAATACACAGACCGTAGTGACTCTCCAAAAGTCACCCAGACTCCTGCCCCAAAATCTAACTGAACAACCCTGATACAAATCACTCCCCACTAAGATATACTTATCCAAAAATTTTGAAATTTTACAGCTATCATCTCAATATGCAAAGGAACATTTTTTATGTTCACAACTTCAGCTAATTCTGCCTCAGCCATTTCCAGTAATTCCAAACAGACACTGCATCCCTGCAAAAATTCTCAACCAGATCAGCCTTGCTCAAATAGACACAACTCATTATATACACAGAATTTTATCAAACCCTTTTTCATAATTATAGCTAAAATATAAATTAACAACTTTCATATTTTACACTTTATCAAATTATGTCTTTAAAAATATGAAATGATCATCACTGAATTCTGCAGCATCCAAAACAAAAGTTTCTAAAATTCTCAATATTTTCATTTAAAATTTTAATAAATTCTCCAAACATATAAAATCAATAAAAACACTACAAAAATGACAGATATTACAGGAGGTATGTTCGGCACCATCTGATATCTTATCAGAGTGATTCATGTCCCATTGGCTTCGTCTAGTTGTTAACTTTTTAACCTAATTGATGATGCATCAAACAGAAGTCTGATGATGGAGTTTTGACCAGAAATGTATCGGCTGCACAACTTTTCTTCTCTCTCATCTCTTCCTTCTCCCCTCTCTTCTCTCCCTTCAGCAATTTTTTTCTTTTTTGGGCAACTGAGCGGCTAGCAGTCTCTGATTGGTTGCTCAATTGCTTTTTTTATTTTTTTTCTTTTTTAAAAATCATAAAATATTCATGTGAGATCCAAAAATTATAAATAATTAGTCAACATAATCATTATAAACTGTATTTTATTTTAACATATTAAAACTTTAAAAAAAAAAAACAACTTTATATTTACTAAAAATTAACTAAATATAAAATTAATGTCTAAAAATTCTAAAAAATAAATAAAATTCTTATAAAATAGGATTTTCAAATTTTAAAATGAAAATTCTAAATATAATTTAGGAAAACAAAAGTAAATTATTCTATTTTTCATAGAATAAAAATCAAACACTTTATAAAATATGATTTTAAAATAAATGAGAAAGCAGAGTTGTCTTCATTTCTTGATGAGATTCTTTATTAAGCAAGAGCCTGATGATGATGTTTGATATTATTGAGATGATAAGATAGAGTGGCATTATTATAGTGTTGCACATATTTTGCTTGACAAGTGAACCTTAATCTTTATTATTGATATTAAACAGTCATATTATTGTAATTTTTCTATTGACTCAACATATCATATTTATTATGGGCTTTGAAAACTTTAAATTTTCTCATATCCTTGATAATGTATCTCATAGAATCGGGACATGTATATTTAATTTAAATAATTTTCAAGTCATTTTGTAAATTATAATTTAATTTTTAGAAAAAATAAAAATCAATTCTAATTAGCTATTTAAATCAAATAGAGTACATTAATAGTACTTTACAACCATTCACATTCAACCAAATTTAAACATGATATTCTAATTCTTTAATTTTTGAATGTCTTTTTTTTTTTTTTCCTAAACATAAAAGGGAAAAGTGCAACAAAATGCGGAAACTGGAAAGTGGGCACAAATCGCCACGCCATTAGTCTAACGGCTAGAAAGTGGCTTAGTTTCCTCCTCTAAATGAAATTTCATTTTATGTTTTCAAATTCAAACTCGCCTTTGAATCAAATAGAGATAAAAAATTAAAGGTTAAAAATTCAATCGGCATTGAATTAAAATTAAATAAAAAATAATTAAAATAATATTATATAATATTAAATATATATAAAATAAAATTGTTGAGCAATTTAATAGATTATAAATAAATTTAAAATTTAAAATAATAATAGAATAAAAAGATTATAATAAATTTAAAAATAATAAATTTTTGTGTACATAAAAATAAAAAAAAATTAATTTTTAATGAAAAAAATAAATTTATTTTACAATATATTTAAATTTTTACCATTAATCTTTTTAAAACTTAAATTTATTTTATTGTATATTTAAAAATTATTGTATATTTATTTTAAAAATTAAATTTATTTTACTATATACTTAAAATTTATTGTTTATTTATTTTTAAAAAAGTTTATTAATATTTTTATTTTATTTTGATGAGAAGATTGTTAATAACTAATATTTAGTTTAAATGATTAAGAACTTGATATCTATTTAAGAAGAGTTAAAAATGATTGTTTATTTATTTTAAAAATTAAATTTATTTTATTATATATTTTAAATTTATTGTTTATTTATTTTAAAAAAAGGTTATTAATATTTTTATTTTATTTTGAGGAGAAGATTGTTAACAATTAACATTTAGATTAAGTAGTTAAAAACTTATATCTATTCAAAAGATTATGGGTTCGTGACTTAGTGACAACAACTGAATTTTTTTTTTCCATCCGATTCTGAAAACATAGGGGGGACACAACCTATCCTACACTATAAATTAGAAAACCTAAATTATTTATAATTTACTTCTAATTTAAAGTTATAATCTCAAAGTTTTTAAATTAAATTTAATAATAATTCATTAATCATTAATTGAATTTTTATTACAATGAATATAGAACTCAAATCTATTTAATTTTTAGTTTCTAATCTGCTTTATTTCAAGGAAAATAAATAAAATCTAATTTCCTTTCATTATTTAGATAATAAAATAATTAAATGAAAGAAAAAACAACCTAACTCAATCTTAAATTTAAAGTTAATTGGGTTACCTATATGAATTTTTTATTTTATTTTTGAACAATTTTTAAATTATATTTTTTTATAACTGTAATATTTTTATATCATATTATAAAAGAGAGATATAAATTTTTTTGGACTAATCTATTCATCTTCTTTTGAATTTTTTTTTGTTTTTGTTTAATAAGAGATGTATACTGGAAAGGATAAGTTTAATTTTCTTCTTATTAGATGAGATATATAAATTAACAATGGAAAAAAAAATTATAGGTTTTTCTTAATTTTTACTTATATCCAAGATTTTTTAGATTTTTTAAAATCGATAAAGACAAAAATTCACAAGTAAAATATTCAATCATAATCAAATTAGAGTTAAATTATAATTAAATTAAAAATATATTAAATATTATATACCATATATTAAAATTAATATACCTATTAAAAATCATGATAAATATAATAAATTAATTAAGAAATATTAATAATTTATTTTAATAAATAATTATTTACTTTCATAAAAATATAATAGAAAGGAATTTAGAGAAAAATATTTTTAAAGCTTGACACTTTTAATTAATAAGTTATTGTATTATATTATTTAATTAGTTAATTTAAATTTAAATGAAAGAAATGAGTAATATTTCCACAGATTTTTATATATTATATTATTTATATATTCTAAATATTTAAAAATTTTGATGGAGAATTTCTCCAACTAATAATAATAATAATAGTAATAATAATATGTGTGTGTAATTGGAAAAGAAGAAGAAGAAAAGAAAACACAGAGAGAAAGAGAGAGGATGTGTCACCATTCTGGCTATCGCCAGCCTACACGCGCCAGCTTGGAAGACTCAGCAGCTGCCGACGATTCCATCGGAGGAAGGACGCTGCCGAACACACCATGTATACCTTCGCAGGCTGAAAATTTCAACTGAAGATTCTGACCAATCCAAGTGTCCTTTTTTGGCAATTCTTATTCTGCCAAATTCATCTCGGTCTCAGCTTTCCATGGACACCCAGTTTTCCACCATCGATTACTAGAGCTCAAATCGAAAAACGAGGAACATGGTTCTTTTTCCCAAAATTTAGGATAAAAAAGTTTATGATGATTCTAAAAATTATGTTGATTTGTTTAAAGTATTTCGAAGTTAAATATTGTGAGAGCTTGTGAGAGTTTATGAATTGAATGAAATACTGGTATTAGAATATTTGCAGAATAAATAAATTAAGACTTTCGTTAAATTAAGTAAATTATTTAAGTTAAATTGATATAATTAATTTCGAGTAAATTATGAAATATATTTGAGTAATTTTATGGTTTTGGAATATCGGTATTTGAATAATTATGAAGTAAATAAATTAAGATTTTAGTTAAATTAGGGCGAGTAAATTAATTTAATTTAAGATAAATAATTGAAACATTATGAATAATTTGTCAAAGTAGTATATTGATTATGATTGAAGTTAAATTAATAATTAAGTAGGTTAATTATTTAAATATTATTGTGGTAATGATTAAATAAATTTTAAAGTGATTAATTATTAAAATATGAATTATAATATAATTATAAATTGGGGAATAGGTGACTGATTATTTTATTAAATTAATTGAGGTCCAATATTAAAATTTATTTATAGAATAATTATTTGAATTAGTTCGAAATAATTTATTGGACTATTATAGATGTTCTTTTATTTAATATAATGAATATGGTGATAATTGAGTTAATAATTAAGTTATTTATTAAAAAGATTACTAATTAACAGATTTAAGCATCGGTATTTAAATATTAATGCTGAGTAAGAATTTTGATACCAATATAAATTTTGATGTATTTAGGTTACTTCAAAATTATTATTTTAGAAATTTATTAATTAAAGGATAATTTTATTTATTTGATTCGAGGAAAATAAAAAAATGTATAATATCATTGTCTTTAATTTTGTAAAATTAAAAAGGATGTGATTATGATTTAAAGGCTATAAATGGGCAATTAAAGTTAAATGAAATTAAAATTATTAATATATTTTTTGATTTATGCGCACATAATATTTTATTGAACTAATTGAAATAATACGTTCTTTAGAGGTTGTGTTATGTTGAATAATTATAGAGTTAAGAATTAAAAATTTGAAATATTGCAGAATTTAGGGACTCAGGATGTCACACCCATTTATCTCCTACTAGAGATAGGCATGATTTGGGTAAATGATTTTTTTTTAAAAGATTTTTACTGTATTATCAAAGCCTTATAGAATTTCTCTGAATGCAGGTAAACAAAAATTCAAAATTTTCAAGACTTGAAAGAAATATGCTTGCTCGATCTCCACTAGACACTGAAAAGTTACAAGATTACAGCCAAAATAATTATGACTTGTTAAATTTAAGAATTTGGAAACTGAAAAAAAAATATAAGGGAGTGAATATGAATACTCGGTGAACAGATAAATAAATAAAAAAAAGGAGAATAAATAAGGTTTTAGTTGTAATACTCGAAATTTGAATTGCATGTTCTAAGTTAAAAATGGATGGATTCTAAATGAGTTACTGTCATGACTCACTTTTGAGCAGTGATGATCCTAGAATATGGGTAAACTTAAGATCACCAGATACCCGTAGAACCCATTAACATGTCAATTACAATCATTCATACTTAAAATTATTTATTTATTCTACTTGATAATTATTACTCTTACAGAAATTTTATCAGGATTTCTTTTGTATTTTCAATATAATCTCATGACATATTTGTCATATTACACCACCTGCATAGAAACTACACTTCTAATATTTTCACCATCCTTATAACCTCAACTCCACAGTTTTCACAGTCATATATGAAACACTTCTATATATGCATACTAAGTCAAAAATTACATTTTCACATTCATAGCACTTTTATAATCTTTATTTTATTAACTTATTTACATTATTTGTATTTCATATCATTTGTAACTTTCATTAAACAAAACATTCACATACACTCGCAACTACTAACCTAATAGTACCATGGAGTTCTAAGAGTATATAAATATAATTTTTCAAAACAAATAATTACATTGGAGTTTTTGACGTCCCAAGCCAGAGAAAGAGATGACTTGGGAAACAACCACTACTACAATTTTATTCCTGAAAAATAATAAATAATTACGAGGTGAGTATAATAATATTCAGTGAGTAATATACATATTATCTTACTTGTAAGGCTAAGTGAGGGCGTTGCTCACAAGAAAGATAATGATGATATAAAATATACAATAATAATGGGTTCATTAATCAATTAAAAATTCGTAAAGTTGAAGTTATTTAACATATGAATTCGGTTTCACATTGGCATTAAAAATTCAGAGCATAGCATATCATACAATGACAAAATCATTATTGATCACTCAAGCAAAGAGTACAATCCGGTAGCATTCTATTTACTCATATGGTTGATCAGACTGCATGCTTAGGATTTTGACCCCTTCCTAGCTAGGATCATTAAACCACTGTGCATAATGCCATTAAAACTTATGTCATTTCATTAATACCATATATATAGTGCTTAATAATTAGGTATCAAAAATAACTTAAACACTTCCAAGGGTTCGATATATGAAATATTAGGCCAATCATGCAAATTCATTTAAAATAAATCATTTGGGATTATAAAGGATGTGAAATTAATCATGGATCATTCAATTGGTATTTTTGGCCAACAATGAAATTTCATGGCAATTTCAATAATTTAATTTGAAAGCAATGTCAAGTAAAATAATGTGTATATTACTCATCTCACCGAGCACTTCACATTTCCATTCTTTTTCCTTGGTTCTATTTCTTTGCATTTTTCAGTTTTTATCAATCCTTTATTTATTCTTGACTTTACATATTTAATTAATAATAATTTAAATACAATTTAACATAAAATTACATTACTTATACTTATACTTATATTAAAGAAATTCCTAAATTTTCCAAATCACTAAGGTTTTTCTGTGTAACATTTCATACTGGCAGCCTGTGCTCCTTAATACATATCTCTTTCTATACTTATCCAAATACTTCAATTGTTATTCTTACTTAAACTAGACATATTAAGCTATAATATATCCATAATTCACCTTATTCCCATTACTATACAATTTATAATATTAATTTAAACATAATCTCATAATCAGCCATGCTGCCTGTATTCTACCCTGTAACTTTGGCTTGGCAAATTTTGTTCTTTTACTAATAACTCAATCTATACTTAACCAATTACTATAATTATTTTTCCTATTGAAAATATACATATAGCATTACAACTTACCCAAATTTTAGAATATTTGGATCAATGCACAATTATTAGTGAATTTTCAAAATTAAACTATTGCCCTGAAATCTCTATCTAAACAGACCTTATTTCCATGACTATAATTAATTTCATGCTCATCCAATTATAAAACCATTTTATAGTCATTTAGATAACATATAAATAAACATCTTTGATATTTAACACTTTCTCTAATTCCGAATTTAAGATCCTTATATCCATAGAATTTAGTAGCCTATATTCTGTTTATGAGCAATCCGGACATATTATACTCATAACCTAATATATCATAAACAACAAATCCAATTGAAAAATATTTTTACAAGATTATAGATAAAACATAAATGAACACTTCTTCTAATTCTGGCTCTATCATTATATATAATAAAAATACTGTAGCATTTTTTCATAACCCTAATTTCAGATCAGTCACAGTTTTTACTCAATAACTCTTCCTCATGTTGAATTTTACAAATTCTTTTTACAGATATCTAATTAACATATTTATCTACAACTTTTATGTTTTATCCATTCTCAAATTCAATCATTAAAATTTTGTAATATTAGCTATAAATTACTGCCTCAAATCATATTTCAGAAACTATATAAACTCTAACTCATTCTTTACATTTTTAGCTTAATTACCTCAATTATTTGCCAAATTAAGCCTTAGTTATCTTAAATTAAATTAAAAACTGAAGTTTAGAAAATTTACCTTAAACTTGAACAATTAAATTCCTTCTCCTTTTTATTCCACGAAATAGCTTCACATAATCTCCATCAACTTCCTTTCTTCATTTTTCTTTCTCTCATCAATTTTCCTATCTATTTTTGATGGTTTATTTGGAAGAATTAGCAAACATATTTTTTTGGTATTTCCTCCATTAGTGGTTCAGCCAAAACACCTTTCCCATAGCCATTTTCTTCCTCTTTTTATATACACCAAAAAGCCAACTTAAAGATAAAAATAGAATTTTCTAGATTTTGCCTATTTGTTATCTTGTCATTAATTTGATAAATTAATTAATTATTGCCTATAAAAATCCACTCCATCATATACCATGGCTAGCCACATATGCTCCTATCTAGAATAGGTGAGTCCTACAACTTTACTTAATTGCACTTTGGCCCAAAATTTTCCTTATTTGCATTTTAACCCCCAAAACTTTCTGTAATTTATTTTGTCTATTCTTTTTAGATTCAACTTCAAGTGTGAGGAGTGAAATACCTTATCTTGGATTGTTCTATCATTTAAAAATAGTTATGGGTCATTTCTGGATCACAGACAGTGAATTTCCAAAATTGCCCCAAAGTTGCCATAAATTACAATTTCGCCATTACTCTTATTTTCAATATTCCAAAATATTTTTCAACTCTTTTTTTTCACCATAATTTTACATAAAATTAACTAACTTAATTCCCCCCCAGGTCTAGGTCAGAAATTCTTAAATTAGTCGGACTGCTATTTCCCCGGCAGTGTGTCACGACCCGTTTTCGAATCGCGACAATCCTAGGATATGGGAGATGCTAATGGCGACCGACACCCATAGAATCCAGTATCACATGCACAATCTATATATCATAATATATTATTTATTTTGCTTAGTTACCTTCCATTCTGTTATTCTATAATTCATTTTGTAATTTAGTGCAAATGGCTGTGATAATTAGTACATCATATCATATAATCATTATATAACTCATAATATCATCACATACATATATACATGTTCATTTTCTAGCTAACCCATACATACCCCATGGAGCAGCTAGATTGTGAACATCAAAATAATAATACAGAATCAGAATATATACATCATAACAGTTAGCAGAAATCCTCGGATGACAGACGACAGGATTCTGCAATCTACTTCTCTCCTGAAATGGGTAAAACAAAGAAAAGATGAGTATATAAGATACTCAGTAAATCTATATGCATCAACAAATAAACAGTAGGTAATAATGGAGCAATGGTACCAATGGTTCATATAACAGTATATAGAATCAGTAACAGGTTATAGAATAGCCAAAGAACAAAGCATAGGCTCGGTGTCATATGGAAAGACAGATAAAGGGATGGACTATATGAAATCATACAATCTCCAGTAGAATTAGTATGAACCATATGTGAATATATAGTCTCCAGTAGCATATCAATATCAATAAGCATAAGACTGATCAGGTCTTATGGCCAGGACCATAACCCCTCATATCTAGGGTACCAATAATACAATGTGCATATCGCCGACAGTATTTTTCCACTACTCTATCAGATTGGTAGCTTTATCAAGCCACATTAGGATCAATATAAGGAAATAATATATCAATGGATACCATTATGCAACAATGGCACCCTTCATATCAATAAGCTCAATATCAATCAATCAATTATCAATAGGATCCATGGCAATGTAATAGGTGACATACAAACAATGGCAAGTGGTTTGGTAATCAATAAAGACATGGAACAAAAGTTGGCTTGGAAAAGGAAAATGGTAGGCCAATTGGTATGCCAACGTCGCTGGCTACAATGGCATTCAAATGGTAGGCCTATGGAATGCAAACAACAGGCCAAAGACAAAATGAACTAGGCATTTTATCATTGGTGGGCATACAATGGCAAGCCATTTGGTTAGGTTAGGGTGCAAATTTGACTTGCCCAATTCAACCAACAACAAACAACATTTGCAATTATATAATAAGCATCAAAGAAACAAGATTAAACAACATCAAATTGGCTATGGAATTCAAGACAAAATCAAGCAAAATATAAGGCATGTGAATAGTGAATTGTATTCGGCCAAAATGACACTTTTAAGGTAGGTTTCCAATTTCAATTTTAACTCATTAGGCATGTTAAAAGATGCATATAAAACTCACTTAAACTTCCAAATGGCTTTGGAAAATTCAATTCCACCACAAATCACCAATGGATCCAATAGACACAACCTTGTCACAACTTGAGTTCTACATTAGTTACCTATTAACCTCCAATTGATATATTCTAATATCAATTAACACTAACTAACACTAATTGATATAGCTAAGACAAATAACAACAATTAGGTTAGGGAAAATTAGGCATTTCTATCAATTTGCATCAATTGATGCAATCTAGCTTAAAACCCATCTAATTTAACCTTAGAATCATTCAACTAAACTATAAAATCAAACAAACAAACTCTTACCTTGAATGGAGGTTCCATCCGAATTGGTTCTTCAAAAATTCCTAGGTTTCCTTTGCTCTTCCTTGCAATTTGATGATGGAAATGGAAAGAACCAAGTTGATAATCAAGTTTTCTATCAATTATCTTAAGGAAATTTTGTGAGAAATGAAGAAAAATGGAGGGAGAATTGAAGGATAATGGTTCGGCCACTAAAGAGAAAAAGAAGAAAATGATAGCCATTTGTTTTAACTCATTCTTTTATACAAAAATCAATTGGAAAATTATAACTTGGTTCCTAAACTTTCATAAGTTATACTTTGATCCCAAATTCTTCTGTAATTTATTTTGACAATTCTGTCAGGATTTGGATTCCAATGTGGGGAGTCAACAAGCTCATTTTAATTTATACTTATTTATAAAAATAGTTTTAGAGTCATTCTGTAACTCCGATGGACCAATTTCCACTATTAACCTTAAAGTTCTATTTATTTATAATTTTGTCATTGGTTATTTTTTCAGTGTTCCTAAATGATTTTCACTTCTTTCTTTTTACCAAAATTACACATAGTTTATGGTGATCTTTTACCCCCTGGTCAACTTCAGAAATTCTTCTGTTGACGGGACTGCTAATTTCTCGGCAGTATTTCCAACACCGCAGCTTTCCGAAAAAGTAATTAGTTCACTTTCTAACTGTGTTTTTAAAATTATTTCCCATCATTTCAAGACTTTTGAATCACATACTGAGAACTAATTCATGCATATATGTTAGAACTTTCTAGGGTATTATATTCTACCCCCTACAAATAAATTCGTCCTCGAATTTAAATAGATATATACCTCACTGCTGGAACAGGAATGAATATCTGCTCCTCATCTCCTGCTCACTCTCCCAAGTGCACTCTTCTATGGACTGGTTCCTCCAAAGCACTTTAATCATCGGGATCTCCTTATTCCGCAGCTATCTGAACTATCGATCAACAATCTCCACTAGAAGCTCCTTATACGGCAGGTCCTCACTGAAATCCACCTCCTGAACCTCCAATATGTGAGATGGATCAGATACATACTTCCACAACATCGAGATATGGAAAACCGGATGTACGTGGCTCATATTGGGTGGAAGAGCCAATCTATAGGCCACATTACCTATCTTCTCAAGAATCTCAAACGGGCCTATAAACCTTGGTGATAACTTTTCCCTCTTCCCAAATCTCATAATACCCCTCATCGGTGAGACCTTAAGAAAGACATGATCACCAACTGCAAAATGTACATTCTTCCTCTTCGGATCAGCATAACTCTTCTGCCTACTGAAGGCAGTCCTCATCCGATCTCTGATCATAGGTACCTTTTCCATAGTCTCCCTGATCAACTTTAGCCCCTCAAGCTGTTTCTCTCCTGGCTCCATCCAACACACTAGAGATCTACATTTTCTACCATATAGTGCTTTAAATGGAGCCATACCAATAGAAAAGTGGTAGCTGTTATTATAGGAGAACTCTTTCAATGGCAGATAATAATCCTAGTTACCTTTGAAATCCAGAACACACAACCAAAGCATATCCTTCAAAGTCTGGATTGTCCTCTTTGACTGCCCATCAGTCTGCGGATGAAAAGCAGTACTAAACCGTAACTGGGTACCTATAGCCTCCTGAAACTTCTGTTAGAACTGAGAAGTGAACTGTGTACCTCTGTCTGAAAGAATCATCAAAGGAACTCCATGAAGTTGCATAATCTTATCCACATACAATTGTGCATACTGAGATATCGTGTAGCTGGTCTTAACCTCCAGAAAATGAGCAAAATTCGTCAAATAGTCAACAATCACCCATAAGGAATCATAACCTCTGGTAGTCCTCGGTAGACCCACTACAAAATCCATATTAACCTGCTCCCATTTTCACTTTGGCAACTCAATCTCCTGAAGCAACCCTAATGGTTTCTGATGCTCAAACTTAACCTGCTGACAGGCTAAGCATTTATACATAAACTGAGCTACATCTCTCTTCATCCCAGGCCACCAATATACATCTCTCAGATCATGGTACATCTTGGTAATCCCTGGATGTACACTGTATGCTGAGTAGTGAGCCTCTTTCATAATCTGATCCTATAACCCATCAAAATCCGGTACACATATATGCTTCCCACACTTCAGTATCCCATCCTCTACTATAAACTCTGTCATCTTCCCATTTTGTACCTCTCCCTTAAGCTTCAATAGATAAGGATCCCTATCCTGAGCCACTTTAATATCATTAAGTAACAGTGACTTCACCAGAAATTGGGCTATCAGAGCCTGGTTATGATCTTGGGATCCCAAATCCAACTCCACTCCCAAATCTGCTAACTCCCTCATCTCTCGGATTAAAGGTCTCCTGCTAATCATAATATAAACTAGATTGCCCATCGATTTCCTACTCAGTGCATCAGCCACTACATTGGCCTTACCCGGGTGGTAAAGGATCTCACAGTCATAATCTTTAAGTAGCTCCACCCATCTGCGCTGCCGAAGATTCAGTTCCTTCTGCTAAAATATATACTGTAAACTCTTATGATCAATATATATCTCACATTTCAATCCATACAAGTAATGTCTCCAAATCTTCAATGCAAATATCACAGCTGCCATCTCCAAATCATGTGTCGGATAATTTGCTTCATGCTTCTTTAACTGACGGGAAGCATAAGCAATTAGCCTACCAATCTGCATCAACACAGACCCCAATCTAATCCTAGAAGCATCACAATACACCGTGAATTTCTCCCCCTCTACTGGCAATGCCAACACTGGAGCACTGGTGAGGCAATACTTCAAAGCCTGAAAGTTGCAATCATACTCATCAGTCCATACATAACGCATTTGTTTCCGCATCAATCTATTTAATGGAGCTGCAATCCGGGAGAAATCCTTTACAAACCTCCTGTAATATCTAGCCATACCCAGAAAACTGTGAACCTCTGAAACACTGGTAGGCTAAGGCCAATTAGCAACTGCTTCAATCTTCTGAGGATTCACCTTAATACCATCCTTGCATACCACATGCCCAAGGAAACACACTTCGGTTAGCCAGAACTAGTATTTAGATAGCTTAGCATACAACTGATGCTCCCGAAGTGTCTGCAAAACAATCCTCAAATGCTCTACATGCTCCTCCTCACTCCTAGAATAGATAAGTATGTCATCAATGAATACAATGACAAACTTATCCAAAAATGACCTGAACACCCAGTTCATCAAATACATAAAAGCAGCTGGTGCATTGGTCAACCCGAATGGTAACACCAAAAACTCATAATATCCATAACGAGTCCTGAAAGCAGTCTTAGTATATCACCCTTCTTAATCTTCAACTGGTGATACCCATACCTTATATCAATCTTTGAAAAATGGCTAGCACCCTGTAGCTAATCAAACAAGTCCTCTATCCGAGGCAATGGATACTTGTTCTTCACTGTCACCTTATTCAATTGCCTATAGTCTAAACACATCCTTAAAGAGCCATCTTTTTTCCTTACAAACAGTACTGGTGCACCCCAAGGAAAACTATTTGGTCTGATGAACCCCTCTATCTAATAGCTCATGTAACTGCACCTTCAATTCCTTCAATTCAGCTGGAGCCATTATGTATGGAGGAATAGATATAGGATCAGTGTCTGCATGCACCTCAATCTCAAACTCAATCTCCCTATCTGGGGGCAATCCTGGCAACTCCTCAAGCATCAGGAAACTCCTGAACTACCGGTATCCGATCAAGCTGTATAGAAGACTTTTGCACATCTATCACATGGGCCAAATAGGCTGAACAATCTTTCCCAATCATCCTTCTAGCCTGGATAGCAGAAACCAGATTAACCCAAAACTTTCAAATATCACCCTGAAACTCAAACTCTGATTGCCCCTCAGGCTAAAACCTAGCCCTCTTCCGATAACAATCAATAACCGCTCGGTGCCTCATAAGCCAATCCATATCCAAAATAACATCTAGCTCTAACACAGGAAACTCAATCAAATCAGCATGCAAGATGTTATCATCAATCTCAATCACACAATTAGGATAGTAATAATCCACATCAACACTATCACATATAGGAGTAGCAATCATCAAAGGCACATCTAACAATCTCCTTTCCTTATTCAATTTAGGTGCAAAATGTGGTGACACAAGAGTGAGTAGCACCCGAATCAAATAAAGACAATCTCATTCTAAATCAAGATAGTACATGTAACCATGTTGTCTACTCTCTAGGCCTCCTGGGTGTTGACTGCAAACACTCTGCCCTGACCTCTACCAGCTGGAGCCTGACTACCACTAGGAGTCTGTCCTTCCCTGCCTCCCCCTTTGCCTGAAGCCTCTCTGCCCATGTTCTGACTCATCTGTACTATTGGCTGAGAAACCATAACAGATGGCTGCTGCTCAGCCCTCAATGGACATCTGTTAGCATAGTGGCCCTACTAGCCACATCTCAAACAAGCACCAGTCTGTCTCCAACACTCCCCTCCATGTCTTCGACCACAAAACCCACAACTAGGAATGTTGGGTATCTGTGCAGCTAGTTTCGAAGAACCCTGAGAATAGGCAGGTGCTAACTGAACCACTGGCGGTCCCCTACTCTGAATCCTCCTCCTCTGACTACTAACTGTAGATCTTTGATCAAACCGGTACTGGCTCTGTTTGCCTAGCTGGGAGCTGCTTTCCCCCCTCCTAACCTGAGATCCTGGACCCCCTTTTCTCTTCTAGTCCCTCTTAGCCCTCTCTGCCTTATACTTCCATCTGAGTGGCCTTATCAATCATTGTCGTCAAAGAAGTAAATTTTGTAGCCAGCAAAGTATTACGTAATGCAGTATGAAAACCTCTCTAAAACTTACTAATCAGATCAGCCTCTGTAGGAACAATATGAGTAGCATACCTACTTAACCTGATGAACTCTTCTACATACTCCTCAACATATTTGTCTCCCTGTTGTAATTGCTAAAATCTAATCAGGTTACGGGTCTTCACCTCCTCAGTAATGAACTCATCAATAAGCCCCTGTCGAAACTCAATCCAGGTAGGTGGGTGCTCACCACAAAGCCTAGGCTCCATCCTCCTAGAAACCAGGTTCATGCCATACCCTTCAGTAATAGCCCAATAAGCTCAACTGCTCTCAACTCAGAATATGGTAGTCTCCTCACTACCTTCTCTACCTCCTCCAAGAAATTTACAGGGTCACTGCCCTTGTCTCCCCTAAACTCAGGCAAGTTTAGCTTCAAAAAGCTAAACATCGATACACCACCCTCCTCTATCACTCTACGGCTTTCCTATATAGCAGGCTCCCTAGGAACCCCTACTGGTTGTACAGGAGTTGGTGCCATTGGAACTGCCTCTAGTGCCATAGGTGGAGGCACTACTGCTAGAGCTGGTGGGTACATGCTGACACTCTCGCCTCAAATCAGCCATCTCTCTACGTAACTCCATCAATCCCCTCATCATCTCCACTCTCCAGGGGTCATCGCCCTCTTTATATCCTTTGTAGTCTGTCGGGATCTGGATGGATCCTCTGAAACTGTAATCTCCCTCACCAAAGACTCATTAGAGGCAACCTCTGCCTCACGGGTATCTCTGTCCCTATCATTGGACATCTTTGTAATCTGTCAGAAAAAATGAAAACATACTTAGAATATGACAAAAATGCAGAATAATAACATATAACATATGATAACAGCAAAAGATGTCAAAGGAAATCCTATGCTCCATGGTATACTTAATTCTACCCCATTTTGTACTTAGTCACTATTCCTTTGTAATTCAGGTACTATTCATCTGTAACCTAAATTCTATTGTCTGTAACCTAGAGCTCTGATACCACCTCTGTCATGACCCATTTTCGAATCGCGACAGTCCTAGGATGCGGGAGATGCCAATAGGCACAACCTTGTCACAACTTGAGTTCTACATCAAACAATCCATCAATTAGTTACCTATTAACCTCCAATTGACATATTCTAACATCAATTAACACTAACTAATACTAATTGACATAGTTAAGACAAATAACATCAATTAGGTTAGGGAAAATTAGGCATTTATATCAATTTGCATCAATTGATACAATCTAGCATAAAATCCTTCTAATTTAACCTTAGAATCATTCAACTAAACTATAAAATCAAACAAACAAACTCTTACCTTGAATGGAGGTTCCACCCGAATTGGTTCTTCAAAAATTCCTAGGTTTCCTTTGCTCTTTCTTGCAATTTGATAATGGAAAATGGAAAGAACCAAGTTGATAATCAAGTTTTCTATCAATTCTCTTAAGGGAATTTTGTGAGAAATGAAGAAAAATGGAGGGAGAATTGAAGGATAATGGTTCGGCCACTAAAGAGAAAAAGAAGAAGATGATAGCCATTTGTTCTAAGTCATTCTTTTATACAAAAATCAATTGAAAAATTACAACTTAATCCCTAAACTTTTATAAGTTACACTTTGATCCCAAATTCTTCTGTAATTTATTCTGACAATTCTGTTAGGTTTTAGATTCCAATGTGGGGGAGTCAATAAGCTTATTTTAATTTATACTTATTTATAAAAATGGTTTCACAGTCATTTTGTAACTCCGACGAACTAATTTTCACTATTCATCTTAAAGTTCAATTTATTTACAATTTTGTTATTGGTTATTTTTTCAGTGTTCCTAAATGATTTTTACTTCTTTCTTTTTACCAAAATTACACATACTTTATGGTGATCTTTGACCCCTGGTCAACTTCAGAAATTCTTCTATTGCCCAGACTGCTAATTTCTCGAACACTGCCGCTTTTCGAAAAAGTAATTAGTTCGCTTTCTAACTGTGTCTCTAAAATTATTTCCCATCATTTCAAGACTTTTGAACCACATACTTATAACTAATTCATGCATATATGTTAGAACTTTATAGGGTATTACACAGTGTAATTAATACTAATATTTTCTGGGACAGTGTCTCAAAAGTGGTCTGGTTGAGGCTAAAAAATTCTTGAGTGTTACTCTCTACTATTCTTAGTATATTTTAATAATCGATTGAGCTTATTCATACTTTAATTAATGTTTCATCAATTACTATAATTCAATATATTCATATATTGTCTACTATTCTATTTGTTGGGGTATTACACTTACCTTATGTATTTGATGATTTTTCTATATGTTTGCATGATAGAATACTATGTTTGAGTCTTGTTTACTATTAGAAAGATTTTATGTTAAGCTATGATATGTTTATAATGTGTTCTTAAGAGTTTGGATGAGTTTTGGATACGTTAGAATGAAGAAAATCTTGAGAAATACCTCCCAGCACATGTAACGAGCATTACCTTTGTGTAAAGGGCATTACAGTGCTCTTTGTCCAAAAAATTTGAAATGCAAAAAAAGTCTTTTAATGGGGTTACGAGTCGAATTCTATAAATATGTTGTCTTTTTCTTTCATTTTACTATTTCAAATCATTTTTTTCCCTCTTTTCATAAATACACTTAAATTCTCACTTGCTTAAGCAAATACCTTTTTTCTTCATTTTTTCTTGAATTAAATATAGGATATTGAAGATGTATTACTCCAAGATCACTTAATGAGCCTCAAGAATCCAATTTTCCAATAATTATTCATTCTAGGTTTCAAGGTATTTTTTTTCAAAACTCTTCTCTAAGTTCAATTAAGTTAAGTTATGGTTAGAATAGTTATTTATGATTTATATGAAGAATTTTATGAGCTTTGAATGCTATTTATTTTGGTTGAAATGAAAGATGTAAGAATTTATGATTTGTGATGAACAGTTATGTGAATACTAACTATTTTCTCTATCTTTCATTTTTCTTATAAGAGATGATTAAATTGATGTTAGGAATCATTTTTAGACACCTTAAGATGTTAAGAAATACAAGGTTTCATCTTATATGAGTATGTTAGGCAAAACCCAAATTTTAGATTTTTAGGAATTTTGATTTTGGAGTGGAGAACTCAAAGAATTGAGAAGGTTGTTGCTTAATCAAGGTGTTTAAGCTTCTTTTGATAAGGTTTTGCTAAGAGGTAAGTTATGAACAATATTAATGCACGTTGCTCCTTATGAGATAAATTGCTTACTCTCCATATATGTTCTTCATGATATGAAATACTTGCTTTTATAGCCTATTCAATGAATTCTTTTCTTAATATTTATAAATTATTGATACCCTCCTATATGTAGCCACTTTGTATTATGAGAATGACTTGGTTATCTTTCTTGGACCAAGATCATATATGAACTTTGTTATGATTAACTAAATGATAAATTCTTATGATTATGTGATCTCTAAATCACCAATGATTCATGTTTACGTAAGATATAAAACATTCTTTTCAAATAAGGGAAAATTCATTGGTCCATGTGCACATTGGGAACCCAGCTGATAGAATTTTTATCAGTGTTCCACATAGAGGGGATTATGAGCTCTAGGCATATGTCTGCACAAGCATATTTGTTATGTTAAGGTAGTAAGGCTGTCCAAAATATTTTGATAATATTAGTTCTACCTTATGATTTGATTTGATAATGCCATTCTTTATAGGCATTCTTATGTTATAAATAAGAATCATGATTTGATCCTATGTTATGATTTGATAGTGCTATTGCTCTCTAAGCACTCATATATATTCAAGCATAAATTTATGATTTTTTCTTTAATTAAATTCTTTTTAATGCTCATGTATATGTATATGTTCATGATTTGGTAATCAAGTTCCTTGTAATAACCTAAGGCAGTAGTATTGTTCATATCTTATTGAATTGAAGGCTCACCCATCTTCTGTGGATTTCAGGTGATAGTTTGTGTAACACCTCAGCCTAGCTTGAACCTAACCTTTATAGAGACCTTCGGGGAGAGATTTTTACTTTCTTTTTAATGTGTTGTTAATATGTATTTATGCATGAAATTGATGATTATGCATGTTGTTTGAATTAGTTTTAGGTATAGAAGTAGTCTAGAGGCTGTTAGGACTTAATTGAAAATTTTTGAGTTTTTGGTGAACTAGGGGCAAAATGGTCATTTTTTGCCTGTCGAAATTTTATGGATTTAATATCATATTTAAAAGGAGAAAAGAATTTAAAGACTTGAAAATGACCTTATTTAATTTATTTGAGCATTAGATAAAGAAATAATCCCGGTTGGAAATTTTTATCGGCACGTTGCTCGATTTCGGTGTTTCGGTTGCACTAACGGTATTTTGGTCATTTCCTTTTTAATATGGAGTTATTGAGTGTGTGCAACCTTATGGTATTAGTTTAGGCTTGATTAAATCTGATCGTTGGATCAAATGATGAAAAATTCGATGGTTAGATGAGTAGGTTGCAAAGTTGCTATCCTAAGCTCAAAGTATGAGATTATTGCTTTTGGTTTTGGATTTGGTGTGCCAAATGCATGTGTTACTCATCTTGGTTGACTTTAGATGAACTAATAGTATGAAAGTAAGAAGAATGGATGGTTGGATGACTAGGATTCACCAAGATTACTATGAAACATAAACCATTGGATCCCATCTATAGTGTTTGGATAAAAATCACCATTTGTCTTCTTCTTCCTTGGAAAAATTTCAGCCATCACCATTGTTAAACCTTAGAGCATTTTGGCCACACCATGCTTTGTCCATTTCTTGTTATTTTCTTTCAATTTTTGATAGAATTAGATATATTTTATCATCCTAAACACTAATCTAGCATTAGATTTCAAAGAAAAACCCATTAAGGCTAACAAATAATTCAAAGAAGATTTGGAAGAAATCTTGGTAAGTTGCTAGTTTTTGAATTCTATTGGTTTATTAATGTTCATATGGTGTTCCTTGTAAATATTTATGGATTAAAATTAGTTTTGCATGGTTAGAATTCAAAGGAATAGGTTGGAACCTTAGTAGGAAGAATTTGGAAGCAAATTGATGTTTTGATGATTTATTTGGTTCAAATGATGTTTAAATGATGTGTGTATTATGAAATTGTGGTTGAATGATGGAAACAAATCTAATTGTGTAAGAAATTTGAAGTGGCTGAATCAAAGAGCTTAGGGTTTGGTGATTGATTTTGATGTTTATATGACTTTAAAGATATAAATGATGTGTAGTTGATATAATTAACATGAATTGATAGTTAAAAATTGAAATGGATTTAATTGGGAAGAATAATGGTTTGGCCGAATTCTTTA
>CANXYC011052110.1:0-27952 GCA_948193065.1 Aleurites moluccanus | reverse complement strand
ATATTTCCGCAGTAATATTGTTATAGGATTGATGTGATTGATGGGTTCTACGGTTGCCGGTCGCCTCGGCATCTCCCGCACCCTAGGACCGTCGCGATCTGGAAACGAATCGTGATCGCACCACTTTAGGACTAAATAAATATAGTTTTGGGATATATTAATCAAAATCCAAAGTTCACAATTCAAGCCCCAATGGCAACAAACACAAAGACATTATCAAATAGGGTTTATATACATCAATAAATAGCACAATCCGAGCTTGAATTCAAGGAAAATTCAAAGGAAACTCAAATGAAACACTTTGGCCAAAAAGTTGCAGGAATTTAAATGGATTCAAATTTATCAAATAAAGGTTTAAGCATGCATAATAATATACATATAACTCACCAAAACTGACAGTTTGATCATTTAAGCGATAAAACGCATATTTGCTTATAACAGGCAAAAGCAATGTTCTTCGATTTTCTTCGATTCTACAATAAATTTTACCACATATTTAGCCTTAAATGGTTGCTAACTAACATATTTAAACATTAATTAGAATTATGGAATCCTATACAGAAAATCCATTTCAAACATAAACCTAGTTTTAGGTTTTCTCCAATTTCGATCCAATCTTGAAATTTATCAATCTAATCATGTTTATAATCATTTATATAGCTTAAATGAATCAAAAGAATGAAGAAAAAAAATCATCCTCACCTGAATTCTTCAAGTGTCCAAAATTTAGGTTTTGAGTTTCATCAATTTCTAGCTTGAATTTCTTGGAATTTTCAATAGAAACTAGCTTAATCGGTAGTTTAACTGAGTTTTCTATCGATTTTGCTTGAAGTTTGGATTAAATTGGTGGATTTTTGGAGGAGGAGAGTTTCATCTGGTTGGCTATGGAAGATAGAGGAAAATTTTCTATTTAATGAAGAATTAGAATATATTTATATGAATTAACTTTCAGCTAATTTTATTTTCCCCCTCGATACTTCTCGTATTTGCATTTTTAACCCGAAACTTATAACTATTTTTTTTTTGTCCCATTTCAATTCTGAAATAATATTTCTTATATTTCTCCAGATTATGAGTCTAATGGTGATATTAAAAATTTAAAATTCCGAACTCGTTCGTTAATCAAAACGTCGATGTGCTTACCTATCCACCGGGTCGATTTTTAGCGATTTGTCAAATCGCTCAAGTATGATATTCTAATGTCTAAATTAACTTTATTTATGCTTAAACAACATATATCCAAGATTATATAAATGAAATTTGAGGGTATTACACTCTACCCTTCTTCAATAAAATTCATCCTCGAAAATTAAATTATACATACCTTGTCACTGGAAAAAGAATGGATATCTTATTCTCATATCCTGCTCACTTTCCCAGGTACATTCATCCATCGTTTGATTCTTCCATAATACTTTAACGATTGGGATCTCTTTATTACGCAATTGCCTGACTTGTTGATCTATTATCTTCACTGGTGTCTCTTTATAAGTTAAGTCTTCATCAACCTCAATAGTTTATGGTTCCAGGATATGTGATGGAACAAATACATATTTATGCAGCATGGAAACATGAAACAATGGATGGACATGGCTCAGGTTAGGTGGGAGTGCCAACTGATAAGACATTGTGAGACCTCACTCGAGCACCGCGTCCTGTCTAACTGAATGGAATCGGGATGCTCATTTAGGACAAATTCTCACGGAGAAGATGACCTTAGCACCTTTTATTTGAAAATGATTTTGAATTTTGAAGTTGCCACCTTAAGTTATTTTTATAGGAAAAATTTAAGGTAAAAACCAATTTTAACTCCAATTTTATCCCAAAGGAAAAAAAGTGTACTAGTCTTTGAAACTAAAGAGGATTCAAGGACTAGATTTTCGGTTGAACTTGGCTTTTAATTTTAACCTTGATTTAAAATGATTTTCATGAGCAATTAAAGAATGACATATAAGATTCATGAGCAAGTAAATAAATGGATGAACAATTGAAATGTAAGCAATCAACTAAAATAATCAAAAGAAAGCGATAAAAGTAAATTATTACACCTCAAAATCTCAAAATAGGGCATATCAACTCTAGCCCTTATAGGTTCTAGGTTAGTCACAGATTCCCCAAAGAATACATTTAACAAATAAAGTAAAGCAAATAATCAAAGAAAAAAGAGATTGTTTTTGTCTTTTTTAGATTTGAAGCTTTTATATAGCTCGCTTACGTATCCTGTTGAATGGGAATCAAAACCCATGTAGTTCTTCCTTCTTGCAAAGAGGGTTGATTTTATGCCCTATTTATCATGTTTTGATTCTTTATTTTGATGTTGTATCAAAGTAAGGAAGATGAGTTAGGAGACGATAACTTTGCCCTAGCTCTTAGGGGTATTAGCGGACGAAGTGCACTTCTGGATCGGAGTTCCACCTTGGATTGGATGAATCAGAGGAAATGGGTGGAAATGTCTTCTTAGCTTTTAAGAAAGCAAACTGACAGAGTAACTTTACTTAGAAAAATAATTTTGAGGCTCCACACACCTTAGATTGTGTCATTCTTTAGCTCAAGGAGAACTAAAGAAGATGGGCTCCACACGCCCTGAATAGCAATTCTTTAAAATCAAAGAGAGCTAAAGAAAGAAGAAAAATAAGTATTGGAGGGATAAGATATGAAATCTAAGAAGGAAATAATCAACTCCAGAGACTTCAGGGCCCAAAACTAGGTTGGGGGGTTAAGTATTTATAGTAGAAGCTTAGAGGGTCAAATCCCATTATTTTTCAATGTGGGATTTGGAAAAAAAATAGGTTTAGAATAAAGCTGCCGCCAACAAGAGGAGCTAGTGCCACTAGAGGGGGGTGGCGGTGCTGTTGGGGGGTCCTGGTGGTATAGGAGCTAAAGGAGGGCGACAACAGTGGCAAAGAGCCATATTGCCGCCCTTTGTCATAGCAGTTGCCGCCCTGAGGGTGTGGCGGCGCCGCCACCCCCCTCTGGCAGTAATGCCATGCCTAGTGGGTGATAGCTCTAGTCCAACTTCATTTTGAGACTATTTTGAGTCTGTCAGTGAGCGGGTTTGGTCCCGGTGAGTGCCGTTCGGCTTGGCACAAGTCCTAGGGGTGTAAAAAATCAGTGTTCACAGTTGCCCCCATCACAACTGTCCATTTCGAATGATAGTCGTGATGTTAGTGAATCGGGCTATTCTTGCTTGTTTGAGACAAAATAAATGTGTTTTGATCGAACCTTGCAGTTTATAGAGGTATATAAGTGTAACCTGTCAAGCTCCGGACAATTTTTCATTTTTCTGGTATTTTTCTGTTTGTGTCATCTTCTGAATTACAGAAGCATCCCAGGTCTGATTTGGGTAAATGATAGCTCTATGGATAGAGAAAAATCATACGGAGTCAATAAAACTGACAGCACCTAATTCTAACTTGAATTGCTCCAGAAATATAAGTTTCCTTGTTTTTGGCCAAGTTGAGGACATGATGGTCATTTCTGAGATTCTCAAAATCTATAAATAGGGGTGAGGTTCTTCCCATTCCCTACACATCCATTTTTACATTCCTCTCCCTCTCTCTCTAGCTTTTCTCTCTAAAGCTCTCCTCTTTCTCTTGATGGCTTAAGCTTCTAGAAGTAGCAATTAGGGACATCATAGCTACGAGGCCCCGCGGGATAATCCTAACTCGGAAAATCTACTACAGGAACCAGAACAATATATTTCTTGGGATGGCACAATAGAGGTATTTATTATTATTATTATTATTATTATTTCTTTTAGAACATCGTACTTAGGAATAGAGGGGCTACATCAAATTTAGCTTATTTAGCCTAAGCTTTATCTGGCGAAACTTTGGTAAAGCCTCTGTTAGAGCCTACTGGTTTTGTATCCTTCCTAAAGGTCAAAACTAACCCCGAGAGTAATGTGGCCTTGATCAAGGCACTAGCCGAGCGATGGTGGGACGCCACCAATACCTTTCATTTTCCATGCGGGGAGTTGACGGTTATCCCGTTAGATCTGTCATGCTGACTGGCTTACGTTTTGGAACCCACCATTTGGATCTCTGCTCTGATTGGAAGGCCACCTCCACTCCTGAAGACATGATCCAGTTTATAGGTCAGGATCCTCCTCGGGATCGCATATCAGTGCCTCACACTTAGCTTCAGGCTCAATTGAGAGAGATGGAGCCGTTTATTGATATGATACTTGATACCGCGACTGTGGCTAGATTGATGGTGCTGATTCTAGCTGGATGAACATTTGATCATACCCCTCGGGATACTGTCAACTTGAACATTCTGCCAAACTTAATAGACATGAATGTGCTGGGTGAATATGATTGGGCAGGCGCTATCCTGAGCATCATGTACCGGGAGATGTGTGATATACCACAGAGAGCTTTTAATTCTTATGGAGGGACTCATTTCATCTGGGAGGTACGCTTTCTGCATCTTTTTGTTTAACTTGAACTGATGGTACTCTCTGTACCTTTGGATTTAACTTGAACTGGGAGGTACTCTCTGTACCTGTTGGTTTGAACTAGGAGGTACTCTTTGTACCTGTTGGTTTGAACTGGGAGGTACTCTCTGTACCTATTGGTTTGAACTGGGAGGTACTATCTGTACCCTTTTTGAACTTTACTTAGTCTTTTTGACTTTTTATCTAACATACTTGAACCAGGCATGGGCCTATGTGTACTTTCAGACACTTGCCCCCACTCTTAGCAGCCCTAGGTTTGATGTTTTTCCAGCCTGCATTTGGTGGAACAGGGAATATTGGTCTAGCTCCGGTGTATGTGAATTTGGGACTATTCGAGCATTATTTGGCAGTCTAGTTACTTTCCAGGTCTTTCACTGACTTTATATCACCCATATTTCATAACTTTACTTACAATAAATCATTGTGCAGGTTGTGATGAAACCTTATATCTACCAGATGCCGCTGATGCCAGTAGAACTCAACCCGAGTGATACACTGGCTTGTTCCCAATTGTTGCTTCGCTCACTATATTACAAGCTATACTACCTAGGAGAGAGAGTTCGAGTCCAGACTATTGGTAATTAGGTAGTTCCGACACACCCATTAGTTGACATAAGATGTAACATGGATATTCGTGTTCCTGATGATGTAACATGGATATTCGTATTCCTGATGAGGCTTACACTGGGCTTCCCATTCATCTGTACGTGACCCCCAGAGATAACTATGTGATATTCTGTCGCACCCGTCTGATGGGTCCTGTTGGTGATCCATGTAGATGACTAGAGCGTGCATCTGACATTATTGGTCCCTCTTCTGCCAGACCAGTCAAGTTTATAGTGTGGCTGTATCAAGAGACCCTTCTTTAGCTGACCCCAGTATTACTCCTGGGACACGAAATGATCCTGGTCGGGTTGCCTTGGGCCTTAGCTACTTGTTCCCTGAAGACATCTTCTATATCAATGCTCATTGCGAGATGCAGACATTCCATCTTCCAGATGTGGTCCATCCTCTTACACCAGACTTCCCTGATAACACTGAGGTATGTTGATGCTCTTTCTCTTAGTTCTGCTTTTGGAAATGATCCTTTAGCTAAGCATTTGATATCTTACTCTCTTGTTTTTTTTTTTTTTAATATATTACCATAGAGTGGGATCGTCACAACTATTGTGTGGGGCATATAATAGAGCTAGCTTTGACAGGTATGCTAACTTGAATTGATTTTAGGACTGATTTGCCTCGTCCACCGGAGGACCTCCACCGGCGTCGTCGGAGAGACTGAGCTTCTTTTCTAGCTTTTCCTGTTACGTTTTTCTTGTTTATGAACTATGATGTATGGATGCTATTATGATGCTATGTATGAGTGATGATGTTATGATATTTTATTAGACGGCCCCATGTCATGGATGCAGACTAAAATACCATGTTATGTAATTTTCACTCCAAAAATGAAATTAAATGCATTAAAATGCCTAAAATATTTTGAAAATATCCTAAAATGCCCCGGATCCATAAAATTTTCGAAAAAATTCAAAAATCCAGAAAAATCCAGCCTGGCAGATTCGCTGCTGCCGGCCTAAAAGGGTGGTGCCTCCCTAGGTGTATGGCGATGCCACCCTGGTGCTCCAGGGGGCTTGGCGGCATCACCACCATGAGGTGGTGCTACCGCCATAGGCCTATGGTTGCGCCGCCGCCTTAGCCTGTTTGGCACATTTTCCTATAAAAAGGCGTCCCTTTATTCTTAAAAAGTCACTCTGACTCTTTTTAGCATCTCTTTGTACTTTCCCAGTATTTTCTTTCTGAATTTTCTCTCTTATTTTACTCAAAAATTCCATGGAGTCCTACTACAGTCACCACATGTTTTTGTGGACCAAGAACTTGGAAAGGTCGAAAAGATCAATCTGGGCAAATATGGAGTCAGCTCTGTTCTGACTTTGAGGGTTGTAAATGTTGATTGGGATTTTCTAAAAGCTTGTTTTAGGTTTTGGGACCCTGTTGACCATGTGTTCCGATTCGGTGCTGGTATGGAGGAAATGTGTCCTACTTTTGAGGAATTCAGCGCCATCCTCGGAATTAACCTAAATGTTGCTCTAGCTGTCCTTGAATATAGGGTTGGATATTTTCATTCTTTCAGAAGGTTTTTGGGGTTGAGGCACGAGCTAGCCAGTTCTATGGTCGTGGAAGGCCGGATCAACCCGACTGCAGTTATAGCTGAGTTCCAATATCTAGAAGACTCGGAGACAAGATGAGAGAAAAACACAGAATGACCACTTTGGTTCTGTGTTTGACCGCCGGGTGCCTCTTCTTTGACTCACTTGGTTGGGGAGACATTTGGGTAGTGGAGTTAATTGCTCAGATGGAGCGAGATTGCACCATTGCTGGCCTGATTTTAGTAGAAACTCTACAGAGCTTGGATGGAAATTATAGAGTCTAAGGGTCTTGGTCTGTTAGCCCTGTCATTTTATAGGTAAAAATATCTTGTATTTCCATTGTCTTTTTTTTTTCTTGGATTCTTTTTTTTAACCCTTTTGATTCTTTTCAGGTTTGGCTCAAGGATCACCTACAAGTGGTGGCTCCCCTAGACAGAATGCCATATTCGGCTGCACGGTACCATATGCGGAGAACTCTGATTCGCTTTGACTCAGAAAATGAGTGGACTGCTTGGATTTTGGAGCTGGATTCTAAAGAGTTGTTCTAGTATTGCTCCTAGTATGGGATTGGCTCATTCATTACAATGAGTTATGGATACAAGATGGTGTATTTACTGGGGATTTCCATGACCTCATTCTACCAAGGAACCAAAATCTTGAGGCAGATGGGTCATCCACATGGCATTCCACCAGACGAAGCTGTTTTTTCCACATCTCTAATTATCAGTCCTGTATCCTAGGCCTTAATGAATGGCTGGAGGCGGTCGATGCCCTTTGTATGTCCTACTGGATTGTCAGGCAAGCTGGAAGATTATGACTCCTGGTTCATCACAGAGGTTTGGCCTATTGAGAAGATCAGACAGGTTGCCTTGATTTTAGAATTGGAGACTGACACTGGGACTGGGGATATTGAGACAGACACGATGACAAAACCAGAAGAAGCTACTGTGACCAAAGATGAGGTGGAGGTGAAGGTTGAACCAGATACACTCATGACTGAAGATGGGGACTCTGACGACTCAGAGGATGTTCATCCTAGGAGAAGACGAGATTAGACTAGGACTTTTTTTTTTTTTTTTTTTGTATTCCATCTTTTGGAACCGTTATGAACTTCATTCATTTGAATTTGTTGAAATTGAATAAAGTGAGATGGAATTTTTATTATTTTCACTCTAACAGATGAGACAGGACAGAATATTTTGGCGAAAAAGGATTGGAAAATAATTGATGAATTCTAATTTAAAATAAGGCATTTTTTTATTTTATTTTATTTTATTTTTTATTTTATTTTTTCAAATTCTTTATATATATATATATATATATTTTTTTTATTGCTCTAAGTTTTGCCCGAGCCGCCCTTTCGGGTTTTCAACTCGCCGAACTGCTCTAATTTTTTGCCTAAGCCACCTTATTCAGGTTTTCAACTTTGCGTGCATGAACCAATTAATCTAGATACAGAAAATGATAATTTTATTATGCTTTGGACCGTACCCAAAAATGGGTTGCCTACGTATCCCCATTTTACTTTTTACTCATCAATCAATTTTTCTTTTGGGAGAATCAGGCCCACGTAGTTCTGTTCATACAATGCATCATGAAACAAGAATCACACAAAATATCTTTTTAATTGGTCAAGATTACAAGGGTTTGAAAATTCATTCCCATCCAGATTTATGAGTATGATACCTTCATTGGACAAGATCTTCTTGAGCACATATGGATCAGCCTAGTTTGGCCTGAACTTCCCTTTCGGATTATGCACAGGAGCTCTGATTTCCTTAAGCACTAAGTTGCCTTCTTTCAGTCCTTTGTTAGTTGCCCTTTTATTGAAATGTTGGGCTAGCCTTTGTTGATACCCTTGAATTCGGTAAAGTGCATCCACCCTTTTTTCATCAATAGAATTCAACTGGTCATGATATCCCTTGATCCAATCTGCCTCTCTAAGCTGATTCTCTCGCATGACCCTTGCAGAGCAGATATGTACTTCAATCAAAAGGACCGCTTCTATCCTATACACTAAGGAATACAGAGTTGCCCCTATTGGTGTTCAAATGGAGGTCCGATACCCCCATAATGCAAACGGAAGGTGTTCATGCCAATTTCTATGATTGGTGATCATCTTTTGCATAATGGTCTTGATTGTTTTATTTGCTACTTCAACTGCCCCATTGGTTTGAGGACGATAAGGAGAAGATCGATGATGCTGAATCTTTTCCTTTTCAAGCAGACTTATTACTTCCTTCTGAAAATGAGACCCATTGTTGGTGATGATCTCAAAAGGCAATCCAAACCGACAAATGATGTTAGTTTGGATAAAGTGTGCTACCTTTTTAGAATTCAACACTTAATAAGAGGTTGTTTCTACCCACTTCGTGAAGTAATCTATCGCCACCATAATGTACTCATGACCATTTGAGGATTTAGGATTGATGCGCCCTATGACATCAATGCCCCACATGGAAAAAGGCTAGGGTGTTGTAGTCGGGTGCAACGGAACAGGAGGTCACTTTTGAAGCTTCGCAAATATCTGGCACTTGTGGCATTTATGAACATACTTAGCATAATCGTCATTCATTGAAAGCCAAAAATATCCCAAGTTCGTGATTTTCCTGGCCAATGCAAAACCATTCATATGTGGACCTTTTTCACCACCATGTACCCAGTCCATGATCTGCTGAGCTTCCTCCTCCGTTACACACCTGAGGTGGATGTTATCCCAAACTCTTCTATACAACACATCACCATTTGGTATGAAATTACTAGCCAATTGTCTTAGGGTCCTCTAGTCTGATTTGGATGCCCATTTCGGATACTGGTCATTTTTTAGGAAATTGAATATGTCCCAATACCATAGCTTACCATCGGTTAATTGAATCTGCATGCATGTCGTAACATAACCCAGTTGCCTTCGCACTTCAATGACCACGGGACGTACAATCTCATTACCTATCATGTCTATCATGGAGGCTAGTGTTGCCAAAGCATCTTCAAACTGATTCTTGGCTCGAGGTAGATAGTGGAAAGATAATTCATGAAAATTTTCTGTTAGATCAGTCACGCGTTGATAGTAACGAACTAAACGCTCTTTTTTTATCATCCATTTACCCAAAGCTGGTGACACAATCAAATTAGAGTCCCCATAGACCTCTAGGTAATCAATCCTCATGTTGGTGGCAACTTCTAAGCCACATATGCAAGCTTTATATTCTGCCTCGTTGTTTGTTACTTCAAAGGATAATTTAATGGCCATGGGTAAATGATACCCATTTGGTGTGACAAGTACTATCCCCGCGCCATGACCTTTGCTGTTAGTTGCTCCATCGAAGTACAACTTCCAAACTTCGTGTTTTAATTCCATGATGTCTTCGTCGGGGAATTCAGGTTCAAATGGTTCATCATCAATTGGGGCAGCAGCTAGTTGGTCAACTATCACACTTCCTTTGATAGCTTTTCTTGGAGCATACTTAAGATCAAAAGCTGCTAGAACTGCTAACCATTGGGCCATTTTGCTGTCAAGAATCGGCCTCTCCATAAGGAATTTTAAGGGCTCTTGTTAGCAAGAACATGTGTGGTATATGAACCCAAATAATGATGTAGCTTGTGGCATACCCAAACCAAAGCGAGGCACAACTGCTCAATTTGATTGTACTTTAGTTCATGAGCAAGCATGCGCTTACTCAAATAATAGATGGCATTTTATTTATGCGAATCTATAACATTTTGAGCGAGCATTACCCCCATGGCCTCTTTGGTTACAGAGAGGTATAACAATAAGGGTTTACTAGGTCTTGGTGGTTGCAGCACATGAAGGTTTAACAGGTATTGCTTGATCCTTTCAAAAGCTTGCTGACATTCATCATTCCACTCTTTGGAAGCCCCTTTCTTCAACAATTTAAAGATAGGTCCATAAACATCAGCCAATTGAGAGATGAACCTATTAATGTACTGTAAACGTCCAAAGAATCCCTTGATTTCTTTTTCTGTCTTTAGAGCTGGCATCTCCAAAATGGCACTTGATTTGGTTGGGTCTACTTTTATCCCCTTCTTGCTCACCATATGGCCCAAGAACAAACCTGAGGACGCACAAAAAACACACTTAGCCGGATTCAATTTCAGGTTGTACTGTCTCAACCTAAGAAAGAGACGCCTTAATGCATCTATGTGTCCCTCTGCCATTTTGGATTTCATCACCATGTCATCAATATATACTTCCACATCCTTGTGAATCATGTAATGAAAGATGGTTGTGGCCATTCTCTGATACGTTGCCACAATATTTTTCAACCCAAAAGGCATGACCTTGTAGCAGTAGGTGCCCCATTCTGTCACAAAAGCTGTCTTTTCCTTATCAAGTGGAAAGACTTGTATCTGATTATAACCCTCATATAAATCAGTCAAGGAGACTACCTCAGATCCAGCTATGTGGTCCACCAATAAGTCTATATGAGGTAAAGAAAAGTTATCTTTTGGACATGCTTTGTTCAAATCCCTGTAATCGATGCACATCCTTACTTTCCCATCCTTTTTGGGCACAAACACTATGTTGGCTAGTCATGAAGGGTAAGTGACAGGTTCAATGAAACCATTCTTCAATAACTTAGCCACTTTTTCCTTGATCTTAAGGGACCATTATGCCTTCATCCTTCGTAACTTCTGTTTTATGGGCTTCATATCCTCATAGGTCGGAATCTTGTGGAACGATATGCTTGGATCGATACCTTTCATGTCTTCAGGTTCCCAAGCGAAACAATCTAAATTTTTTTGAACTATTTTGAATAATGAAGCTTTATCATAGAATGATGATGCAATGAATGTGATTTTCGGTTTATCCTTTCTGCCAAGATTAATTGATTCTTTATTTTGTTCTTTTATTTTATTTATTTCTTTTTCTTTTGATGTCTCATTTAAATTGGATTCATCGAAAGGGAAGGAAGACTCAGAGAGTTAAGAGAAAAACTGAAAACTTTTATTACTAACAAAAGCTTTGTCCTTGCAAACTACATTAATGTCACGACTTGATTTCGGATCGCGACGGTCCTAGGATGCAGGAAATGCCAGAGGCGACCAATACCCATAGAACCCATCATCACATCTATCAATCACATACTATGTATATCAATCTATAACCACATATCACATAAATACTATTCATTCTGTTACTTTCTCATTCATTCTGTTACTTTTTGTAAATACCATCATCATATACACATTACATATATTCTCCAAAAATATATCATACACATATATATACCATATGTCTATACCATTATACAATACTCATGGAGTATCTAATACTCATATATAAAGATACATTGTTCAAATTAATTACACTGTCTTTACAATATTGCAAAATTCCTCGGAAGATAAAAGTCAGGAGTCTGCCTCTACTTTGCACCTGGAAAGGGAAACAATGAGAGGGTGAGTAATGATTACTCAGTGAATCTAATATGCATCGACCAATAACAATGGCTCGGATATCAATAGCAATAGACAGATATTCAATGAATAATAATATGCTCAATCAATATCAGAATATAATATATGACTGTAGAATTAATAAACAATACAATGGATCTGTAATCAAGTCAATAGGATCAATATATATATATATATATCACACGGATATAATAGATAAGACAGATATTGGGCCAGAAAACATATAGACTATATGAAAACATATTGTCAATCTCATATAAGTAAATATAAGAGTGATCAGGTCTTATGGCCACGACTGTTAACCCTTCCCAGTTAGGGAATTAGTATACAAAGTGCATATTGCCGACAGTATGTGCCCACTACCCTGTTGGAGAGGCATGTAATACCCTAGGAAGCCCCATCTTGTATGCATGAATTGATTCTCAGTTTATGGTTTAAAAGCATTGAAATGATGGGAAATAATTTTAGAGACACAGTTAGAAAGTAAATGCAAAACTTTTTCAAAAATCGTCAGTGTCGAGAACACTGCCGGGAAAATAACAGTCCGATTAATTTTAGAATTTCTGACCCAAACCTGGGGGGATTAAATAAGTTAATTTTATGTGAAATTGTGGTGAAAAGAAAGAGTTGAAAAATATTTTGGAACATTGAAAATGAGAGTAATGGCAAAATTATAAATAAAGGCAACTTTGAGGGCAATTTTGGAAATAAACTGTCTGGGATCCAGAAATGACCCAGAACTATTTTTAAATGATAGACGAACTTAAAATAAGGTATTTCACTCCCCACACTTGAGATTGAATCTAAACAAAATAGTCAGAATAAATTACAGAAAGTTTTGGGGTCAAAAATGAGAATAAGAAAAATTTTGGGCCAAAAGTGTAATTAAATAAAGTTGTGGGATCTACCCATTCTAGAAATTTGATGAAGTGGCCGGCCATGGGTGAGGAGAAAGGGATATTTGATAGGAAAAATGATTAATTGATTTATTAATTATTTGAATAGGAGTTAAATAAGCCAAATTCTAGAATTTTCTATTAATTTTTTATCTTCAATTTTTGTTGGCTTTTGAAAAGATGAGAACTATATGTTGGATGCCATTTTTGGATAGGGGAACCGAGACATGGAGGGGGAAAAAAGCTAAAGAAATATATCTTCCAACATTTCCAAAGAATCTACTAAAATTAGATAGGAAGAAATGAGAGAAAGAAGAAGGAGAAGAGGAAATTGATGGAGAGTATGTTAAAGCTTTTGGTGGAGCAAAAAGGAAGTGGTATCCAAGAGTTTAACCTAGGGTAATGATTCTGAAATTATCATTTCTAATTGTATTTAAGAGTTTTAAGGTTTGATTTGGCAAATAATTGAGGTAATTATGTAATGCCCTATAAATTTCTAACTCACATGCATGAATTAATTCTCAGTATATGGTTCATTAGTCTTGAAATAGTGGGAAATAATTTTAGAGACATAGTTAGAAAGTGAACTTGATATTTTTCCGGAAAGCGGCGGTGTCGGAAATACTATAGAGAAATGAGCTGTCTGGTCAATAAAAGAATTTTCGAAGTTGACTTGGGGGTGAAAGATTACCGTAATTTACGTGTAATTTTGGTAAAAAGAAAGAAGTGAAAATCATTTATGAACACTGAAAAAGTAACTAATGGTAAAATCGTATATAAATAGAAGTTAAAGGTAAATAGTGAAAATTGGTCGGTCGGGGTTACAGAATGACTCCGGAACTATTTTTATAAATAAGTATAAATTAAAATAAGCTTATTGACTCCCCACTATGATATCTAAATCTTAATAGAATTGACAGAATAAATTACAGAAGATTTTGAACTAAAGTGTAATGGACGAAAGTTCAGAGATTTAGTTATAATTTATAAAATTAGATTTTTCTATTTATTTTGCCTTAGCCATTTTTGTTTCATCTTTTTCTTCTTCCTTTGTGTGAGCCAAACCATTTCCTTGCATTTCTTCTTCCATTTCTTCATCTTTTTTTGTTAAATTCTTAAGGAAATTGATGGAAAACTAAGAAATCAACCTAACTTTCTTAATTTCCATCCTTAATTTGTAGAAAGGAGCTAAGGATTTCAAAGAGAAACTAAGGGAGGATTTCGGCCACTTTGTGTTCTTGAGGTAAGGATGTGATTTTCTTAGTTTAATGGTTTATTTATATGTTATTTAGGTTGAATTAGATGGGTTTGAAGTCAATTTATATCAATTGATGCTATTTAATGAAAATCCCTAAATTGGTTTGGTTAAATTAAAGTTGTATGAAATGACTTGATGATTTAGTGATTGATTTAGTTAATTGATATTAGAATATGTTAATTGGATGTGAATAGATGAATAATTGGTGGTTTGTTTAATGTAGAATTAGAGATTTGACAAAGGTGTGTTATAAAGCCCTTTTTGGTGCCATTGAGGAAATTTGGAGGAATTGGCTTGTGCAAAGACTATTTAAAACCTTAGGTGAGTCTATATTGCATCATTTGACATGCCTATATCATTGAATTGATGAATGGAAACCATTTGTGAAAACCTTACCTTGGTCGAACCTACCATTACTATTCACTCATTTGATATTGCTTGGTTTTTATTTGATTTTCCATGGCCATTTGATCCCATTTTGATGTTGTTTAATCTTGTTTCTTTGATACCTATCTTGTTGTTGCAATGTGGTTTGTTGTTGATTTGAATGGGTAAGTCAAATTTGAACCATAACCTAACCTATTGGCTTGCCATTATATGCCCACCACATGTTCGATGAAATGCCCAGTTCATTTGCCTTTGGCCTATTGGTTTGTATTCCATAGGCCTACCATTTGAATGCCATTGTCACCAGCGACGTTGGCATGCCAATTGACCTACTGTTTTCCACCACCAAGCCAACTTTTGTTCCATATCTTTTCTTTATTTCCAAACCATCTATCATTGATTGTTTGTTATCTACAACATTACCATTGTATTTATTGATAACTGAATTGACTGATACTAAACTGATTGATATTGGACTAATTGATTGCTGGATGCCATTGTTGCATAATGGTATCCCTTGTTATATTGACCCTATATGGCTTGACAGAGCTACCGATCCTACAGGGTAGTGGAGAAATACTGTCGGCGATGTGCACATTGTATTATTGATGCCCTAGCTAGGAGGGGCTATGGTCCTAGCAATAAGGTCTGATCAACATTATACTTATTGATACGGATTACTGGAGACCTATATGGTCTATACAGATACGGATTACTGGAGATTGTATGATTTCTTTTCATACAGTCCATCCCATTATCTGTCTTCCCATATGATACCAAGCCTGTATTGCACTCTTTGGCTATACTGTACCCTGATATGGATTCTATATACTGTTAACTGTCCTATTGATACCATTGCTATATTGATGCCTACTGTTTATTATTAATGCATGAAGATTTACTGAGTATCATCTATACTCACCCTTTTGTTTGTTTAACCATTTCAGGAGAGGAGTAGGTTACAGAATCTCGACGTTTGTTCATCTGTGGATTTCTGCTACAGTTTTTGATGTATATTTTATGATACTGTGTATTATTATTATTTTGGTGTTCATTATCTGGCTGCTCCATGGGGTATGTATGGGTTAGCTAGGAAATGAACATATGTATATATTGATGATGTTATTATGAGTTATATGATGATATTGTGATATGATATATAACTGTTACAACCATTTGCAGTAAATTACAGAATGATTGACAGAATAACAGATTGAATGGTAACTAATTAAAATGGATAATTTATTGTGGTTTATAGATTGTGCATGTGATACTGGGTTCTATGGGTGCCGGTCGCCATTGGCATCTTCCGTGTCCTAGGACCGTCGCGGTCCGGGAAACTAGGTCATGACAGAGGTGGTATTAGAGCATCTAGGTTTACAGATTGTAAATCTAGGTTATAGATGGATAGTACCCGAATTACAGAGGAATATTGACTAAGTATAGAATGGGGTAGAATTAAGTATACCATGGAGTATAGGATTTCCTTTGACGTCTTTTGTTGTTATCGTCTGTTATATGTTATTATTCTGTGATTCTGTCATATTCTAAGATCATTTCTATTTTTCCTGACAGATTATAGAGATGTCTGACGACAGGGATAGAGATACCAGGGAGGCAGAGGTAGCCTCCAATGAGTCTCTGGTGGGAGAGATTTCTGTATCAGAGGGTCCGTCTCAATCCCGATGGACTTCAGAGGATTCTGAGAGGGGCGATGTCCCCTGCAGAGTAGAGATGATGAGGGGATTATTGGAATTTCGGAGGGAGATGGCTGAGATGAGATGGGAGAGACAACAGGTACAGCCACCATTTGCGACAGCAGGTATAACCACCACCTGCTCTAGCAGTAGTGCCTCCACCAGTAGTACTAGAGGCAGTTCCTATAGCACTGGCTCCTGTGCATCCAGTGGGGGCTCAGAGGGAGCCAACTGTACAGGGAGGTCGGAGAGAGATTGAGGAGGGTGGAGTATCCATGTTTAGCTTCCTGAAGCTAAACCTACCTGAGTTTAGAGGAGATAGAGGTACTGATCTTATTGATTTCTTGGAGGAGGTGGACAAGGTAGTGAGGAGACTACCTTGTTCAGAGCTGAGAGTAGTTGAGTTGGTTGGTCTATTGCTTATGGGTAAGGCATGGACCTGGTTCTCGAGGAGGATGGAGCCCAGGCTTTATGGTGAGCAACCACCTACATGGGTAGAGTTTAGACTTGATTGACGAGTTCATTACAGAGGGGGTGAAGACCTGTAATTTGATCATATTTGAGCAGCTTGAGCAGGGGGGACAGATCAGTGGAGGAGTATACAGAGGAGTTTGTTAGGCTGAGTAGATATGCTACTCATATTGTACCTACAGAGGCTGATCCAATTAGTAGGTTTCGTAGGGGTCTGCATTTTGCACTCCATAATGCATTATTAGCTACATAGTTCACCTCATTGACTGCAGTGATTGATAAAGCCACACAAATGGAGGAGAAATACAAGACTGAGTGGGAAAAGAGGGACCATAAGAGAAAAGAGGGTCCAGGATCACAGAGTAGGAGCGGGGAGAGCAACTCCCATCCTAGACAGGTAGAGCCAGTACCTCGGTTTGAGGAGAGATCTACAGCTAGTAGTCAGAGGAGGAGACTACAGAGTAGGGGACCGCCAGTAGTTCAGTCAGCACCTGCTTACTCTCAAGGTTCTTCGAGACCAGTTACACAGGCATCCAATATTCCTACTTGTAGGTTTTGTGGTTGGAGACATGGAGAGGAGTGTTGGAGACGGACTGGTGCATGTTTGAGGTGTGGCCAGCAGGACCATTATGCTAACAATTGTCTAGTGAGGGATGACCAGCATCCATCTATCACGGTCTCACAGCTAGTGGTACAGACGAGTCAGAATTTGGATAGAGAGGCTACAGCCAGAGGCAGAGGCAGGGGAGGACAGGCTCCCAGTGGTAGTCAGGCTCTAGCTGGTAGAGGCTAGGGCAGAGTGTTTGCTGTCAACACCCAGGAGGCCCAGAGCTCCGACAATGTGGTTACAGGTACCATCTTGATTTAGAATGAGATTGCTGATACTTTATTCGATTCGGGTGCTACTCATTCTTTTGTGTCACCACATTTTGCACTCAAATTGAATAAGGAAATGAGATTATTAGATGTGCCATTGATGATTGCTACTCCTATGGGTGATAGTGTGGATATTGATTATTACTACCCTGACTGTGTTATTGAGATTGATGATAACATCTTGCGTGCTGATTTGATTTAGTTGCCTATATTAGAGCTAGATGTTATCTTAGGTATGGATTGGTTGATGAGACACCGAGCTATTATAGATTATTATCGGAAGAGAGTTAGATTCCAATCTGAGGGGCAGCCAGAGTTTGAGTTTCAGGGTGATATTCGGGAGTTCCGAGTTAACCTGATTTCTGCTATCCAAGCTAGAAGGTTGATTGAGAAAGGTTGTTTAGCATATTTAGCACATGTGGTTGATGTACAGAAGTCTTCTATACAGTTGGATCAGATACTGGTAGTTTAGGAGTTTCCTGATGTATTTCCTGATGAGTTGTCAGGATTTCCCCCCGATAGGGAGATTGAGTTTGAGATAAAGGCGCATGCAGGCACAAACCCTATATCTATTCCACCATACAGAATGGCTCCAGCTAAACTAAAGGAAGTGAAGATACAGTTATAGGAGCAATTGAATAGAGGGTTTATCAGACCGAGCAGTTCTTCTTGGGGTGCACCGATACTATTTATGAGGAAGAAAGATGGCTCATTAAGGATATGTATAGATTATAGATAGCTGAACAAAGTCACAGTGAAGAACAAGTATCCGTTGCCTCGGATAGATGACTTGTTTGATCAGCTGCAGGGTGCCAGCCATTTTTGGAAGATAGATCTGAGGTTTGGGTATCATCAACTGAAGATTAATAAGGGTGATATACCTAAGACTGCTTTCAGGACCCCCTAGACATTATGAGTTCTTGGTGTTGCCATTTGGGTTGACTAATGCACCGGTGACTTTCATGTATTTGATGAATAGGGTGTTCAGGTCATATTTGGATAAGTTTGTCATTGTATTCATTGATGACATACTTATTTATTCGAGGAGTGAGGAGGAGCATGTGGAGCATCTGAGGATTGTGTTACAGACACTTCGGGAGCATCGGTTGTATGCTAAATTATCTAAGTGCCAGTTCTGGTTAACCAAAGTGTGTTTCCTTGGGCATGTGATATACAAGGATGGGATTAAGGTGGATCTTCAGAAGATCAAAGCGGTTGCTAATTGGCCACAGCCTACTAGTGTTTCAGAGGTATGCAGTTTTCTGGGTATGGCTGGATATTATAGGAGGTTTATGAAGGATTTCTCTCGGATTGCAGCTCCTTTGACTAGAATGACGAGGAAATAGGAGCGGTATGTATGGACTGATGAGTGTGATCGCAGTTTCCAAACTCTGAAGTATTGTCTTACGAGTGCTCCGATTTTGGCATTACCAGTTGAGGGGGAGAAATTCACAGTGTATTGTGATGCTTCATGGATTGTTCTAGGTTGTGTATTAATGCAGATTGGTAGGGTAATTGCTTATGCTTCTCGTCAGCTGAAGAAGCATGAAGCAAATTATCCAACTCATGATCTGGAGATGGCAATGGTGATTTTTGCCTTGAAGATTTAGAGACATTATTTGTATGGGTCGAAATGTGAGATATATACCGATCATAAGAGTCTACAGTATATATTTTAGCAGAAGGATCTGAATTTGAGGTAGCGCAGAGGGGTGGAGCTTCTTAAGGATTATGATTATGAGATTCTCTATCACCCGGGGAAGGCCAATGTAGTGGCGGATGTTTTGAGCAGGAAATCTATGGGTAGTTTAGCTCATATTATGATTGGCAGGAGGCCATTGATCAGAGATATGAGAGAGTTCGTAGATTTAGGAGTGGAGTTAGATTTGGGTTCCCAGGATCAGAACCAGGCTCTGATAGCCCAATTTTTGGCAAAGTCACTATTGCTAGATGATATTAAAGTGGCTCAGGACGGAGATCCATATCTTCTGAAGCTCAAGGGAGAGGTACAGAATGGGAGGATGACAGAGTTCACAGTAGAGGATGAGGTACTGAGATGTGGGAGGTGTATTTTTGTACCGGATTTTGATGGGCTACGGGATCGGATTATGAGAGAGGCTCACTACTCAGCATACAATGTACATCCAGGGATTACCAAGATGTACCATGATTTGAGGGATGTTTATTGGTGGCCAGGGATGAAGAAAGATGTAGCTCAGTTTATGTCTAAATGCTTAGCCTATCAGCAAGTTAAGTTCAAGCATCAGAAGCCATCAAGGCTACTTCAGGAGATAGAGTTGCCAGAGTGGAAATGGAAACATGTGACTATGGATTTTATAGTTGGTCTACCAAGGACTTCGAGAGGTTATGATTCTATTTGGGTGATTGTTGATCTTCTGACGAAGTCTGCTCATTTTCTGGAGGTTAAGACTAGCTATACAACAGCTCAGTACGCACAGTTGTATGTGGATAAGATTGTGCGACTTCATGGAGTTCCTTTGGTGATTATATCAGACAGGGGTACACAGTTCACATCTCTGTTTTGGCAGAAGTTTTAGGAGGCTATGGGTACCCAGTTACGGTTCAATACTGCTTTCCATCCGTAGACTGATGGGTAGTCGGAGAGGATGATCCAGACTTTGGAGGATATGTTGAGATTATGTGTTCTGGATTTCAAAGGTAACTGGGATTATTATCTGCCATTGATAGAGTTCTCATACAACAACACTCCTCTATTGGTATGGCTCCATTTGAAGTACTATATGGTAGAAAATGTAGATCTCTAGTGTGTTGGGTGGAGCCGAGAGAGAAGCAGCTTGAAGGGCCAGAGTTGATAAGAGATACTATGGAAAAGGTGCCCATGATTAGAGATTGGATGAAGACTGCCTTCAGTAGGTAGAAGAGTTATGCTGATCCGAAGAGAAAGGATGTACATTTTACAGTTGGTGATCATGTCTTCCTTAAGGTCTCACCAATGAGAGGTGTTGTGAGATTTGGGAAGAGGGGTAAGCTATCACCAAGGTTTATAGGCCCGTTTGAGATAGTTGAGAAGATTGGTAGTGTGGCCTATAGATTGGCTCTTCCACCCGGTATGAGCCATGTGCATCCAGTATTCCACATATCTATGCTGCGGAAGTATGTGTCTGATCCATCGCACATATTGGAGGTGCAGGATATGGATCTCAGTGATGATCTGTCTTATGAGGAGATTCCAATGGAGATTATTGATCGACAGGTCAGACAGCTACGAAATAAGGAGATCCCGATGGTTAAGGTGCTTTGGAGGAATCAGTCCATGGAGGAGTGTACTTGGGAGAGCGAGCAGGAGATGAGGAGCAGATATTCATTCCTGTTCCAGCAGTGAGGACTGTTTTTATTTAAATTCGCGGACGAATTTATTTGTGGGGGGGAGGGGGGTAGAATGTAATACCCTATAAATTCCTAACTCACATGCATGAATTAATTCTCAGTATGTGGTTCATTAGTCTTGAAATGGTGGGAAATAATTTTAGAGACACAGTTAGAAAGTGAACTTGATACTTTTCCGAAAAGCAGTGGTGTTCGGAACACTGCCGAGAAATGAGCTGTCCGGTCAACAGAAGAATTTCTGAAGTTGACTTGGGGGTAAAAGATCACCATAATATATGTGTAATTTTGGTAAAAAGAAAGAACTGAAAATCATTTAGAAACACTGAAAAAGTAACCAATGGCAAAATCGTAAATAAATGAAAGTTAAAGGTAAATAGTGAAAATTGGTCGGTCGGGTTACAGAATGACTCCAGAACTATTTTTATAAATAAATATAAATTAAAATAAGCTTATTGACTCCCTACTCTGATATCTAAATCTTAACAGAATTGACAGAATAAATTACAGAAGATTTTGGACTAAAGTGTAATGGATGGAAGTTCGGAGATTTAGTTATAATTTGCCAAATTGGATTTTTCTATTTATTTTGCCTTAGCCATTTTTGTTTCATCTTTTTCTTCTTCCTTTGTGTGAGCCAAACCATTTCCTTGCATTTCTTCTTCCATTTCTTCAACTTCCCAATGTCAGGATCTTCCACAAAAGTTATTTAGGATACAAATTCAAAATATGTCAAGAAGACACATTTATACTGGTGACAAAAAGGGTCACCCATTTTAGCAAATTTGGTAACAATTGATTTCTTAAGGAAATTAACAAAGGTCATTTTGTCTAGCACTTGGTGTGCACCACTTTAAGAATAAATAAATATAGTTTTGTGACATATTGATCAAAATCCAAAGTTCACAATTCAAGCCCCAATGGCAACAAATACAAAGGCATTATCAAACAGGGTTTATATACATCAATAAACAACACAATCAGAGTTTGAATTCAAGGAAAATTCAAAGGAAACTCAAATGAAACACTTTGGACAAAAAGTTGCAGGAATTTAAATGGATTCAAATTGATCAAAGAAAGGTTTAAACATGCATAATAATATACATATAACTCACTAGAACCGACGGTTTGATTGTTTACGCGATAAAACGCCTATTTACCTATAACAGGAAAAAACAGTGTTCTTCGGTTTCCTTCAATTCTACAATAAATTTTACCACATATTTAGCCTTAAATGGTTTCTAACTAACATATTTAAACATTAATTAGAATTATGGAATCCTATATAGAAAATCCATTTCAAACATAAACCTAGTTTTAGGTTTTCTCTAATTTTGTTCTAATCTTAAAATCTATCGATCTAATCATGTTTATAATTATTTATATAGCTTAAATGAATCAAAAGAATGAAGAAAACATAATCCTCATCTGAATTCTTCAAGTGGCCAAAATTTATGTTTTGAGTTACATCAATTTCTAGCTTGAATTTCTTAGAATTTTCGATGGAAACTAGCTTAATCGGTAGTTTAACTGAGTTTTCTATCAAGTTTGGTTGAAGTTTGGATGAAATTGGTGGAGTTTTGGAGGAGGAGTGTTTCAGATGGTTGACTATGGAAGATGGAGGAAAATGTTCTATTTAATGAAGAATTAGAATGTATTTATATGAATTAACTTTCAGCTAATTCGATTTTCCCCCCACACTTCTCGTATTCGCATTGTGAACCCAAAACTTATAACTATTTATTTTTTTGTCCCATTTCAATTCTGGAATAATATTTCTTATATTTCTCCAGCTTATGAGTCTAATGGAGATATTAAAAATTTAAAATTCCGAACCCATTCGTTAATCAAAATACTGACGTGCTTACTTATCCACCAGGTCGATTTTTAGCGATTTGTCAAATCTTGCAAGTATGATGTTCTAATGTCTAAACTAACTTTATTTATGCTTAAACAACATATATTCAAGATTATATAAATGAAATTTGAGGGTGTTACAGGTTACCATAGTGTTGCAGGCACGAGTAAGATAACCAAAGTGGACAGAAGGTTAGAGACAAAAGTCGTAGCAACAACTGGAAAGTAGCAGCCGCTACTAAGAAAACCTTAGAGTTTTAGTAACTTAAGTCCTCAATTGGATGAAATTTGCAAGTTCAACTTGAAAAAGTTCACAGTTGTGAATGTTAAGTAGCTGCTGTGAAGTTTATCAGTGTCAGACAAGTCAATGGCGAAAATCAAAAGTCGCGGGTGAGAAGATAGAAGAAGACAAAAAATTAGCCGTTGAAAAAGCTGTGAAATACATTAATAAGCATTTAATATGGTAAAAAGGCTCTATTTCATGCTGGGATATAAAAATGAGTTGTTATGAATATTAAATATAAGAGAATAACCTTGTTTAAGCATTTATTAAGTCATTACTTCAATTCAATCATATTTATTGTTATTTGAGCTGAAACTTGTAAGATTATTACTTGTGAAGTAATTATTGTAAAATCTTTGAGGTTGTTGAAACTCATTGATTAGTAGAGAGTTGGAAAAGTAAAAGGAGTTTTTCTTTATCTCATCTATTGTACTTCTAAAGGGTTTGAGAATGAGCCAAATAGGAAAACACTTATAAAGGTTTGAGTGTGAGCAAAAACACTTAGGTTTCTTAATCTTGAACCTGGTGAAAAGATCTTGTTACTGAAATACTCGAGTGTGATCTTGAGGAGTGGATGTAGGAAAAGAGTTGGCCGAACCACTGTAAAATATTGTGTCTCAATCCCTCTTACTCTTCCTTCACAATATTTTTATTTGTTCTCAATTTTTAAAACCAACCAGTTCACTCCCCTCTTGATTGCCAAGAGAATTTCAGTTGGTATCAGAGTTGTTTCCACATTTCTTGAAGATTTAATATCAGAGTTGTTTCCACATTTCTTGAAGATTTAACCATCTTGAAATAAAAATCAAAAGGCAACTTAAGGGGCTGATATCATTGAAGGAAGTTCAACCATAAGACCACCATATTTCTATGGCACTGTAATACCTTAGAAAATTACCATAAGATTATAATAACATAACTAGTTATCGGACTAGGAACATCGAGATAATTAAAAAAAAATTTTAAACCTCAATTAGATTTCATTTGTGGTATTGCCCCGAAAAATATTGGTGTTAATTTCACTACCCGGGGAAATAGCAGTCCGGTTGATTGATAAATTTTTGATTCAGAACAAAGGGTAAAGAATCATATATATATATATGTGAAATTTTAGTGAAAAGGAAAAGTTGAAAAATATTTTGGAATACTGAAAATTAGAGTAATGGAAAAATCATAAATAAGTCGAACTTTAGGGGTATTGTAGGAAACCCACTGTATGTGTTCCATAATGGTTCTGAAACTATTTTTATAATAAAGTACAGATAAAAAAAACCTATTTCAGTTCTAACTTTGAAAATTGATTCTCAACAGAATTAACAAAATAAATTACAGAAGGAAGTGTGGTCTAAGTCCAATTATTGGATAGTTTGAGGACCTAAACATAATTTGCCAATCTTTCTTACTATATAAGCATGCCTTATCCATTTTTGCTTCATCTTTTCTTCCTTCCTCATCTTGGCCGAACATCATCTTCATCTTTTCCCTCCATTTTCATGTAAAAATCAAAAGAAAACTTAAGAAAAATCCTGATTTAACCTTTGATTCTTCCATTTCTAACCTTGATTCACTTGGAAAATCAAAGAATTTCAAGAACCACTACCTTATAGATTTTGGATACTTCACCATTGAAAGGTAATGAGTTGATTTCTTTGGTTTATTGGTTGATTTAGATATATTAGATAATGTTTAGAATGGGTTTAGTGTTTAATGGCATCAATTGATGCATTTGATATATTTTCCCCAACTTGGAAACCCTAGTTCAAAGTTGTGAGATTTGAATCTTTGAATTAGTGTTAGTTAATGTTAAATAATGTTAGAATATGTTAATTGAAGACTTATTGCTGGTTAATTTGTGAATGGTTTGATGTAGAACACAAAGATTTGGAAAGTTGTGATTTTTGCCTACTTTGAAGATTTTGGTGGCAAAGCAAGCAATCAAGCCAATTTGAAGTGTTAGGTGAGTTTAATATGCATCATTTGTCATACCTTATATGTTGAAATTTTGATTGGAAACTTGCTCCAAAAATCTTGCATTGGCCGAATGCCATTAAGGCATTTTTGCCTTGATTTTTGTTTCGTTATCCTTTGATTTTCTATGCCTAATTGGTCCTTTGTATATTGTTTATTGATGGAAATGATATTCCTATTGAATAACCTACATTGTGTATTTATAGATTGATATAAGGGTAATTTCAATATTGCACTAAAACCTTTCCAAAATGTCTAATGAATGTTGCACACCAAGTGTTCGATGAAATATCTAGTTTATTTTGCCATAGGCCTACCATTTGTTTCATCCATAGGCCTACCATTTGAATGCCATCGTCGCTAATGACATTGGCATGCCAATTGAGTCAACTTTTTGACTTTGATTGTGTAACTTATGATTCATTCCAATGTTAATTGCTAATCTTATTACCATTGTTTATTGTACCTTCCATTGTTTATTCATTACTTAATTACAGTCTCATTTGATTAATTCATGAGTTATTAATACTTGATGAGACCATTGTTGTTTATTGGTATCTAATGACTTGTTCTATACCTATATTGGTTCTAATGTGATTTGATAGAGCTTCCTCACCGACAGAATAACGGGTAAATACCGTCTACAATGTACACATTGTATACTGGATACCCTAGCTGGGAAGGGTTAACTGTCCTATCCATAGGACCTGATCAAGCTTATGTTTATTGATATGTGATTGACATATGATATATGGGTTTCATGGACCATCATCTCTCTTAGTTACATGATATGAGGTTCATTGATTCTGTACTCATCTTCTGTAACCAAATTTTTTATTCTATAATCGGTATGCAAATTAATATTTATTGATTATCTGCTATTATTCATTGATATCCTAGACATTTCCTTAGTTTTATGCATATTAGATTCACTGAGTATTATATACTCACTCCTTTCATTTGTTTCCCCTTTCCAAGTGCAAAGTAAAAGGCAGATTCTCGACTTTTATTTTTCCAAGGAATTTTGCAGTCTATCTTATTAGTGTAATTAATTTTGGCACTGTACTTCTGTATATGTATAGTTGCTCTATAGGTCTTTGTATAAATAGCATAGTTAGACTATAATTATTGTATGTATGGTATAATATGAATTTAAGTATGAATATGGCATATGTTGATGATGATGATGATTATAGCCAATTGCAGAATGAGTTACAGATAAACAGACATATTACATAATGGATATTAATTGAGTAATTGGTTAATAATTTGATAGTAAATGGTTATAGAATGTGATACAAGCTTCTAAGGTGTCGGTCACCTTTGGCATCTTCTGCATCCTAGGACCGTCATGTTCAGAAATTGGGATGTGACAGAGGTGGTATTAGAGCATAGGTTATAGATGAATAGTAACTAGATACAGAGTAATATACTTAAGTAAACCATGGAGCATAGGAATTCTTGTTCCGTCTTTTGTTGTATTCGTCGAGTATGTATGAGTATTTTGCATTTCTGTAACGTTCTGAGTTTGTTTTTTCTATTTTTTTTTACAGTTGACAGAGATGTGTGATAACAAAGATAGGGATACTAGAGAGGCAGAGGTAGCCTGTGATGAGTCTTTTGTCAGAGAATTTTCAGAGGACCCTTTTAGATCCTGACGGATGACAGAGGAGACAGGGAGAAGTGATGACCCCTGGAGGATGGAGATGATGCAGGGGATGATGGATTTACATCGGGAATTAGTAGAATTGAGCAAGAATGATAGAATATACTGCCATCAGCAGCATCAGCTCCTGCTGCACTAGCTATTCCTGCTCCAGCTCCTGTACAACCAGTTGTAGTTCCTGGAGATCCTACTGTATAGTGTAATACCCTAGAAATGCATAACAGGTTTTAGGGAATAAAATTCTCAGTATATAGATTAAAATCATCAAAATAACCAATAATAATTTTAGGAAACCAGTTAGAGCGAAAAATGAAAAAATTTTCGGAAAACGTCGGTACCGATATCGCCGCCGTAAAAATAGCAGAACGGACGACGGATGAATTTTTGATTTTGGATTGAGGATAATTGATAAGTAATATTCATGTGTGAATATGGTAAAAAGAAATTTGAGAAAATATTACAGAACACTCACAAAACGAGCAAAAGAGTATTTTTCGGTGAATAGTAAAATTTGTCAGTTCGAGTTTCAAAATGATTCTGAAACTATTTTTATTAAATAATATTAATTAAAATATGATGTTTAAGTATTCACTTTGAGTTATAATTCCCGACGGAACTTTCGAAATAAATTACCGAGTGAAAAAGGACGAAAACTAAATTTTGGAAAATTTGAGGACCAAAGCGTAATTTGCCTATTTTGTCTTATTATATAAGGCAAAAATGGGCAGAATTTTCTGTCATTTGCTCTTCTCATCCGTGACCATTTCCTTTCTTCTTTCTTTGATTTTCTAAGTTTGATTTGTGAAGCAAAGTTGTTCCAAACTTAAAACTAAAACCATACAAACCTTAAACTACCAAATTAAATCATAAAAATTGAAGAAAAATCAAGAACAAAGCTAGGGGGAAATTCGGCCAAATGAGGTAATTTTCATAATTTGATGTTTTAATTGATTTTATGGTTTAATTAGCTTAAATGGATGATGAAATGAATGGGTAAATGGTTTAATTGCATCAAATGATGCATTAAGCAATTTTCCTCAATTTAAAACCCTAAAAGTGAAGTTGTGTGAAGTGAATTTTAGTATATGGATTAGGATAGGTAAATTGGCTTTAGAATAAGTCAATTGGGTATTTATAGTTATTTAATTGACGTTCGTTTCGTTGCAGAAAATTCGTTCGAGG